>JACAXG010000148.1:133712-198674 GCA_018881555.1 Amblyornis subalaris | reverse complement strand
GGGCAGGGTCTGGGGGTGCAGGGGATGTGCAGGGCTGGTTCTGGGCGTGGACGGGGCAGGATCCGGGGGGTGCAAGCGCTGAATCTGGGGGTGCATGGGGCAGGAGCTGGGGGTGCGGGGGATGTGCAGGGCAGGGTCCGGGGATGCAGGAGGCTGGATCCGGGGTTGCAGGGGGCTGGATCCGGGGTTGCAGGGGGCTGGATCCGGGGGTGTATGAGGCTGGGGGTGCATGGGGCAGGATCTGGGGGTGCAGGGGATGCGCAGGGCAGGGTCCGGGGCTGCACGAAGCCGAATCCGAGGGTGCAGGAGGCTAAACCCGGCGGTAAGCGGGGCCGGATGCGGCGGTGCCCGGGGCCGTCTCCGGCGGAAGGGAGCGAACTACAGGTCCCGGCAGCCCTCCCAGGCTCCGCCGCTGCCCCAGCTGACCCTCACATGACCGGCGGGGCCGGGCCGGGCCGGGATGGGGCAGCGCGATCGGATGTTCAAGGTGCTGGTGGTGGGGGACGCCACGGTGGGCAAGACCTCGCTGGTGCAGCGCTACGCCAACGACAGCTTCAACAGGCACTACAAGTCCACCGTGGGAGGTGAGCCCTGCCCCGGCTCCCCCCGGGCTCCCGGGGGCTCCCCCGGGGGATCCCACCGGGAGCGGCACCGGCGCTTCCAGCGCGTCCGTCCCGGTGCGCATCCCCGGCGCTCCGGAGCGCTCGGGGGGAACTCGCCCCTCTCCCCCCGGGCCGTGGGATCGGGAATTTGAGACAGGAACGGCCGCCCAGCATCGGCGGTTCGTGGGGTTTCAGTTCCCAGATCTTCCTCCCTGAGCCCCCGGGGGGTTCTGTCGCTCTGCCCGGCTGGTTCGGGGTGCCCCATCCTTCTCCCACCCCTGGGAATAACCACCCCCGGGAGCTGTAACCTTGGTAGTCTGAGGTTCCAGGCTCAGCTCGTCCCAGTAAAACCAGCAGCAGCGTTGGTTTGGCATTAATGGAACAGCCTGGACTCGCTGCTGCGGGGTTGGCAGCGCTTGGGAATGGCTGTAAGGAGGAGGCTGGGAATGGGGCTGAGTGGGATTTTGGTTCTTGGTTTAATACCATTGTAAATGAATAACCTGGAAGGAGCAGGAGCTGCCAAGGGTTTACCCAGGAAATCTCCCCAAGGACCCAAAATAGTGGGGGTTGAGCCCAGCTGTTTAAATCTCCTTCTTCATGGATCCGGAGGGGATGGATTAGAAGTGGGAAACGCTGGAGAGCCACAGAGCTCTGGGCCGTGCCCGTGGTCACTCCCGGCAGGAAATGCCGCAGACTTTTTTCTGCTACTTTTTTTTTTCTCCATAGTTCCTGGTTTTGGTAAGTGCAGCCTGGCTGAGTGTGGCTGCCAGTGGAGCCAGGCAGGTTTTCCCCTGCAGTGAAAACCTGACCCATCAGGAACCGAGAAAAACACAGGGTTTCCCCTTTTGACTCACTGGGCTGCTTACAGCAAATATGGGATGATTCAGGTTGGAAGGGACCTCAAAGCCCATCCCATTCCAGCCCCTGCCATGGGCAGGGACACCTTCCCCTATCCCAGGTTGCTCCAAGCCCCATCCAGCCTGGGGTTGTGCATGGGCTGGTGACAGACCCAGTGATCCAGGATTCCGATTTGGCCTGGATTGGTGCTCTGGGAGATGGGGAGAGGCTGTGGGGGAATGAGCCCTGCGGTGCACAGTGGCCCTGATCAGGTTTCCTTTCTGTTTTTTTGGGATTCTCCAGTGGATTTTGCACTGAAGGTGGTTCAGTGGTCGGAGTCGGAGACGGTTCGGCTGCAGCTCTGGGACATTGCAGGTATTTTAAAATTTTTTAAAGTTTCTCAATGGTTTGGCCTTTTTTTGCCTTCCTTTCCTCCTTCCTTTTCCCYTTCCTCTTCCTCTTGCTTTCCCCCTTCCTTTCCCCCTTTCTTTCCCCCTTCCTCTTCCTTTTCCTTCCTTTTCCTTCTGCTGCAATAATAGATCTGGCTCTCGCCTGCTGTAGTAATTTAAATATTTAATTAAAAGTCCACGTGCAAGGAATGCACACAGTAGCTCCTGCCGAGCCTTTCCCTTCGGTTCCAAAGCCAGAGCAGTGGGAAYGTGGAACAGGCTCATCTGTAGCCAGATATGAGACTGCTCAACTCCAAATCTTGTGTCAAAATCTGGGTTTCTGGCACTGCAGCCAGGATCCTGATCCTTGCACGGAGCAGCTCCACGGATCTTTGGCTGTGGGGATTGGGATCCTGCTGCTGCATGAGCTGTGGGAGAAGAGGTTGGATCCCTTGGGATCGGTCGCGGCAAGAGGAGACTGTGGGGTGTCCCTGAGGGGATGGGGCTGGGTGGGGACACACTCCAAGGGACAGCATCACGTGAGCTGGAGTGGAGTGAGGAGCTCCTGCTCCCTGGAGAGGTGCAGAGAAATGAATTTCCCAAATCCCCTGGCGCCAGGAGGGGTCTGGCCAGCAGCATCTCTAAAATGGCACCTCTGGATCCGGAGGGGGGAGGAAAACAGGGCTGTGGTTTCCTCTGGTTTCGCTGCTCGGATGCCTGGAATCCTTAAAAAGGCAACAGGAAGGAGAAGTTGGCAGCGTGAGGCTTGCAGCAAGAAACTGGTTTCGGTTTTGGCCCCAAAAAGGAGTGTGAGGTGTGGGAAGCAGAGGGGGCCACGCTGGCACAGTGCCCTTGTTGTGCCCACGGACACACAGGTGGCTTGGGGGSAATCTGAGTTACCCTGGGAATAATGCAAATATTGAGGCTGCCCCATCCCTGGGAGTGTCCAAGGCCAGGTTGGACAGGGCTTGGAGCAACCTGGGATAGTAGAAGGTGTCCCTGCCCATGGGATGAGATGAATTTTGGTCCCTTTTAACCCAAACCAGTCCGGAATTCCCTGATTCTGTGCCCTGAGTGCTGCCCAGCGCAGAGTTGCCCAGGCAGAGCACACCTCAGTGCCTGCACTCCCTCATTAATTAACTGGACATCACCGGTGYGAGCCGAGAAAACGACGGATAAACACATTATTTCCACGGGCAAATCCCAAAATAGTAACCRTGGGTGGTGATTTTCCCTCCTTTTGGCCCCAAGGGCAGGAACGCTTCACGTCCATGACTCGCCTGTACTACAGGGAGGCCTCGGCCTGCGTGATCATGTTTGATGTCACCAACATCAGCACCTTCAGCAACAGCCAGAAGTGGAAGCAGGACTTGGACAGCAAGCTCCTGCTGCCAGACGGGAGCCCCGTGCCTTGCCTGCTGCTGGCCAACAAGGTGAGCAGCTCGGGGGGGCTTGGCGTGGCTTTGGGTGTGTGTTTCCGTGTGGTTTTGGGTGTTTCCGTGTGGTTTTGGGTGTGCTTTTTGTGTGTGTCTGTGTGTTCTGTGGATTTTAAAGTGTGCTTCTGTGTGTTTTTATGTGTTTCTGTGTGCTTCTGTGTGTTTGGGTGGTTTTGTGTGTGTGGTTTTGTGTGTTTGTGTGGTTTTTATGTGTTTCTCTGTGTTTTTATGTGTTTCTTGGTGTTTCTGTGTGGTTTTATGTGTTTGGGTTTGTGTGTGGTTTTTGTGTGTTTCTGTGTGTTTCTGTGGGTTTGTGTGGGTTTGTGTGTGTGTTTCTGTGTGTTTCTGTGTGTTTTTCCATGTTTGTGTGTTTCTGTTTGTTTCTGTGTGTTTCTGTGTGTTTTTATGTGTTTCTGTGTGTATGTGTGTGGTTTTGTGTGTGTTTGTGTGTTTGTGTGGTTTTGTGTGTGTGGTTTTGTGTGTTTCTGTGTGTTTTTATGCGTTTCTTGGTGTTTCTGTGTGGTTTTATGTGTTTGTGTGGGTTTGTGTGTGTTTTTTGTGTGTTTCTGTGTGTTTGTGTGGGTTTGTGTGTGTGTTTCTGTGTGTTTTTCCGTGTTTGTGTGTTTCTGTGTGTGTTTCTGTGTGTTTCTGTGTGTCTGTATGTGTCTGTGTGGTTTTGTGTGTGTTTGTGTGTTTGTGTGTGTTTGGGTGGGTTTGGGTGTGTTTCTGTGTGTTTCTTTGTGTTTTTATGTGTTTGTGTGTTTTTGTGTGTGTTTTGTGTGTGTTTCTCTGTGTTTTTATGTGTTTCTTGGTGTTTCTGTGTGGTTTTATGTGTTTGTGTGGGGTTTGTGTGTTTTTTGTGTGTCTGTGTGTTTTTGTGTGTTTCTGTGTGTTTCTGTGAGTCTGTATGTGTTTGTGTGGTTTTGTGTGTGTTTCTGTGTGGTTTTGTGTGTTTCTGTGTGTTTTTATGTGTTTCTTGGTGTTTCTGTGTGGTTTTATGTGTTTGTGTGGGTTTGTGTGTCTTTTTTGTGTGTGTCTGTGTGTTTTTGTGTGTTTTTATGTGTTTCTGTGTGGCTGTATGTTTGTGTGGTTTTGTGTGTGTTTTTTGTGTTTCTGTGTGGTTTTGTGTGTGTTTCTGTGTGGTTTTATGTGTTTCTTTGTGTTTCTGTGTGTCTGTGTGTTTGTGTGGTTTTGTGTGTGTTCTGCTGTGCCAGGGGAGGGTCAGGTTGGACATCAGGAGGAATTTCCCCATGGAAAGAGYGGTCAGGCCTTGGAAGGGGCTGCCCAGGGAGGTTTGGAGTCGCCATCCCTGGAGGYGCCCAAGGAATTCCTGGATGTGGCACTCAGTGCTCCGGGCTGGGGACAAGGTGGGGATGGGGCACAGCTTGGACTCCGTGGCCTGGGAGGTCTTTCCCAACCCCAATGATTCTGTTTTGGGGTGCAGGGTTAGGGAAATCCAGGTGGCTGTGCCCAGGAGCTGCTCTGGGTCAGGGTCTCCCTCTGCCTCCTGGTCCATCCCGCTGGCATCGGTGCCACCACACCAGTGCCACCTCTGCTGGCTGCTGAGAGCAGATTTGGGATGAGGGACAGTGTTGGAAGCTCCGTTCCAGGCGTGCTTGACTGAGGTGTGTCAGTAACCCAGATGAGATAAAGAAATTGCTGCTTGCAACATCCCATTAAAAGTTTGCCCCGGGAGCTCCCTATCRGAGCGGGATCTGGGGCATGGGAGGGCTGAGCTGCCTGCTCACAGCCACTAAATGGCCCTCCCAGCTTAAAAACTAGGGAGAAATTCCTCCCTGTGAGGGTTGGGAGGCCCTGGCACAGGTTGCCCCATCCCTGGAAGTGTCGAAGGCCAGGTTGGACAGGGCTTGGAGCAACCTGGGATAGTGGAAGGTGTCCCTGCCTATGGCACTGGATGGGCTTTAAGGTCCCTTCCAACCCAAACCATCCTGGGATTCTGTGCCTCTCAAATGCCTCATTCCTGCCTTGCAGTGTGACCTTTCCCCRTGGGCAGTGACAAGGGAAGAAGTCGATCGGTTCAGCAAGGAAAATGGATTTTCAGGCTGGGTGGAGACATCTGTGAAGGAAAACAAGAACATCAGCGAGTCCATGAGGTAGGAGCRGTGCCTGGTGAGGTGTCCAAGAGTTCATTCCCTGCCCAGAGAGGACGTGGACTTCCCGTCCCTGGAAGTGTCCAAGGCCGGGTTGGACGGGGCTTAGAGCACCCTGGGATAGTGGAAAGTGTCCCTGCCCATGGAACTGGATGGGCTCTAAGGTCCCTTCCAACCCAACCCATCCTGGGATTCCCTGATTCTGATTCTTCCTCCTCAGTGAGGTACAAATATCAGCAATAATGCACAAAAAAATCTCCCCAAGGGAAACTGAGTTCTGAAAGGTTGGAAGTTCCTCTCTCCTTGGATCAGCTCTGACGTGCTCATGGAAACAGAAAATCCTGGAACAACACCAGGGATGTTTTCCCACGTGCTGGCCTCTTCCAGGAGGATGGGAGTCCTTGTGCGAGGAGATCAGAAATTCCCTTGTAATGCACCAGTCCTTTAGTGGAGAATTTGGCCTTTTCTGGATTGGAATCATGGAATCATTAAGGTTGGGAAAGACCTCTAAGACCACCAAGCCCAACTGTCAGTGCTGTGAGGCTCCTTAAACTGTTTTTTTTAGTCATTTTCTGGAGTTTTACATCCTTCTGACCTTTGCTTTTTATTTTTCATCTCTCTTCTGCACTGCCCAACGCTGCTGGTTAAAAAAGCCCCACAAACCAAACTCCCCAATGTTATTTTTTTTTTCCCCAGGGTGCTGATTGAAAAGATGATGTCCTCATCCACGGGGGATGGAAGTTCCTCCTCTGCTGGGAGCGGGGATTACATCAACATCAAGGAGACCACCCCTCCGGGCTGGGCCTGCTGCTGAAGCCACTGACACCCCCTCCCCTCGGCTCCAGCACCCGTGGGCTTCTCCTCACCACCACCATCCCCCCCTGCCACTGGTTTGGGGGGGTTTTTCCCCGTGGTTTCGAACTTGCCTCCTGTTTAGTGAATATTCTTTCCCAGCAGAGCGTTGCTGCAGTGACTGGGAGTGAGGAGTGGAAGGAAGAGGAGGGAGAAGATTCCTCTTTTTCCCGGTGGTAGAGCACTGGGGGCTCTGCTGCTCTGATGTAGCACGGTCCTCGTCCCAGGCAATGCCTTGGGTTATGTTTAATTCTTTTTAATTTTGAGCACTTCACCCTCTGGCACGTGCTGGCCTGTCCCAGGCAAGGCAGAGGCTGCCAGAGGTTATTTTTTTAATATTGCTGCACCTTTATCCCCTCCCTTCCTGCACCCACCAGAGCCCTGCAGCGACCCTTGGTGACACACACAGGGCCCGGGTGGCCCCTGTGGATTCCCAGCTGTGGGATTCCAGCAAACTCTTCCCTCCACGCTCTGGAATTACAGCCCCCTGTCCTGGAGAGMCCAAAAARMGTCCCGAGGATGTGAAGYTGGATGTGGATCCACGTGGGACCAGACCTGTGAAATTATTGGGGTGAATTTGACACTTGGGGCAGCACAGCCCTCACTTCCCTGGGTTCTGCCTGTGGTGCTCAACAGCAGAGACCTCAAATGTTGGTCTTTAGGAATCACCCAGCTGCCTCCTGCCCTTCCCCTGGCACGATCCCATCCTCCTGCCCTGCTGCCRCTGTCTGAGGGCACGGAGAGCTGGCTGGGGAAGGGGCTGTAAACCCCTTTGTGGCCCACAACAAGAGCCCTTTTCGCTTTTAGGGCCCCCTCCCCTGCTTCCCCACCACCCCGAACAGCTTTGCAATTGCTGCTGAATTGCCTTCCCACCATCCTCCTGCAGCCAGGGGGGGATTGGGTGGCAGGGCTGGGGTGGGAAACAGCTCCCTGAAAGCCCCCCCTGCTGCTTTTAGTGGGGCAGGGGGAGGAGGAGGAGGGGGAAGAGACTTTGTGGGATAAAAGGAAAGGAAGGAACCACCCCCCCCTTGCCTTTGGTGCCTGCTTTCCCCCACGTAGCCCAGGGGGAGAACGGTTCTGCCCCAAAAAATAGATACAAGTTTGTAGGGAATTCTCACTGCAGGGCTGGAGTGGGGATGTTTTGTGTGTTTAATGCGGGATTTGCTGTTCCATGGTTCTCTGGTGTGGCTGTGGGATGGTGCACAATCACCTTGCCCGTGTTTTAGGTTTGGGTTTCAGCAAATGGCCCCCAGTAATTGGTTTTTTTCCCTTCTTCGAGTGGTTTAACTCAAAAACAGCACTAGAAATGGCTCTGTCCTGATTCCTGCTGAATTAGGATTGATTTGCTTTGGAAAATTATTCCTCCTGCCTGTCTTATATAGAGGGAGAAGTTGGTAGAACAGGAATTGATCACCTTCACTAAGCACAGAAAAAAATCTGAGTTTTCGTTCTCTGGAGCTGAAAAGAATTGATAACTAAACAGTGAGGGTTAAGAAGTTCAGAACTAATTGTGCTCCACTGTTTTAATTCAAAGCTGAAATACCTGGGCTAGGATTCTGTCATGCAAATGTGGCCAAGTTTGGGGTTAGAGGTGCTTCAAACCACCCYTTTCTGTGCTGTTGGTTTAGTTGTAGAAACATGGAGAACAAAACTGAAGTGCCTTGCTGGATTTTACTTCATTGTGTTAAAAAAAAAAAAAGAAAAATTGGGGTTTAAGCCTATAAATATTTCTAGTTCTTTGTAGAACATGAGGAGAAGTGCCTRATTTTTTAAAGGAACTGTCACGAGAGCTCAAGATTCAGGTGTTATTTATTGGTTTTTGTATTTGCACCTTAAAGTGTTTCAGCAAAGAGCTCAAGYGTTGGAGCTCTCCTTAGGGGTGGAAAATCCTGCCCAGGACCCACTCACTGCTCAGAGCAGCTGGGCACTGAAAATTCCCGATTCCTGTTCCATCCAACTGTAGAACCCTGGAATGGTTTGGGTGGGAAGAGGCCTTAAAAATCATCCCATTCCCACCCCCTGCCGTGGGCAGGGACACCTCCCACTGTCCCAGGCTGCTCCAGCCTGGCCTTGGGCACTTCCAGGGATGGGGCAGCCACAGTTTCTTTGGATAACCTGTGCCARGGCCTCCCCACCCTCACAGGGAATTCCTGGGAATCCTGCAGGAAAAACTTCTCCCTGTGACCCCTCCCAGTGCCCCTTTGCTGTCTGCACCTCACTGCACCTTTCCCWTCAGCAGTGCCTCTAAGAACCCACCCGAAACCCCAAGGCAGATCTTTTTTTTTTCCCCATTCCACCTCATTTCTGTTCTGCCCCGTGGTTTCCCGTGCCCGTGGGTGCCCCGGGGGGGGTTTGTTTCCCACGCTGGCTGGCGGTTCACATCTGCCCAGATGTGAGAAGCACCCCAGGAGCCGCACGCCAGTTGCTCGAGCTTGGTGCCAAACCCCAAGCAGGCAGGAAAAGGCTTTTCCCGGGCGGATGTGAGGGTCGGSAGAGCTCTCCCCGGGGCACCTGCTTAAAAAAAAAGGCAGGACAAACCCACCAAACCTCCCTTCGGTCGGATATTGGGGAAAAAAAATCCCAATTCCACGCAGGGGCAGCRTGGGAGGAGCTGTGCCCAGCTTGTGCCAGCTGGGATAATTCTGGGSTTTTCAAACAACTGCAAGGGAAAAGCCAAGAAGTGTTTTAAATGAAGTTGTCTCGGTCGTGTCGGTGGGTTAAAAATGTGAATCAAACAGGAATCAGAAATTGTCTTTATTCTGCTTCACTCATTCATCAGGAATGAGGAGTTTGGGAAATGAAGGCTTTTATTTTTCCCTGCTTTCCCTGGGTGGCTCTGGGCCGACTGCGCCTATTTCCCCCTCATCCTCTTCTTGCTTCTCCCTCCTGGAACTTTTAATTTGTGGCACTCCAAACCACGTGAAGTTTAAGGTGTGTTTTCTGTGCCGAGGACTGCGCTCCGTGGGGCCACGCGGCTCGAGGTTTTTAGCATCTGAAAGCAGCCTGTAGGCCCTAAATAAGCCAACAATATCAAAAATTAGCCTTTTTTTTTAAATTGCTTGCGGTTACACAGGAGTATTTTAGAGGCAGGGTCCTGATTACTGTAAAACTGCAGTGTTATGTTTATATAAAGAGGAAAAAGTGGTGGGGCATTGTAACCCACGTCAGTCAGGGGCTGGTGCATCGCTGCAGCAGTTTGAAATAAAAACTGGACGTTGCTGGGTTGGCAGTTGTTGTTTTCCTGTCTCAACGGTGCTAAGAAATGGGCCCACAGGTTGAAAGTGGAAATAAAAATAACAGGAATGTGCAAAACGCACACGGCGTGAGCTGCCCTGCGCTGCCAGCGAAACAAATGAGCTCCTTTCCACTGAAACATCCTCAATTATTGTGCTTTTATTGGGCTACAGGCCCGGCAAACACGCAAGACTTGTGCATCTCTGAGGCAGCCACAGTGGCTTTTAATCCCATATTTCCAGCCAAAGGGAGAGAGGAAAAAATTCCTTGATGTGGTTACTGCACCTTCCTCCTCAGGGCTCCTTAATTCAGTGTATTTTGGGACAGGCAGTGGCTCCAAGGGCCTCTTTTTGCGTGATCAGCTGGATTTTCCTGAGTATTGGCTGGCASGARGGACGGGGCACAGCTGGATTGAGCAGGAAAAGGGCCAGAATTCCAAAGGAATTCCAACGAAGCTCAAGCGGGGCAYGAAATGAACTCAAATTTTCCTGGAGTTATAATTACTCCTATAAATCTGACCATATTTGTATCATCAAACCATCTTCTCACAGTAGCCAACGTATAAAAATAGATTTTTAAGTGCTGTTTTTAATAAAATGGAGGGATGAGCCTCTGAAGATCCAAGAGCAAAGCAAAAGTGAGTTGCTGTGGCGAAAGCAGCCACGAATGTGGAATACTTTTAATTTTTCCGTGGCTGAAACAGCTCCTTTTCTAAACACAGTGAGTCAGTTTGGGGTTTAGAGGGAATTCGAAGTGTAAACCCCAAATATCTTCATTGGGCTTTGCATAAAYTGGAGCCCAGGGAAAAGTGGCGGTGGGGAAATCAGTGCTGGGGATAAAAATCTCTCATGAAATTAATTTCCTGCATTTCTCCGTGATAAAAATTCGTGGCACTGAACCCAGGGCTGGCCGAGGTGCACGGTGAGGATAAGGAATTGTGGGGATTTGTGACGAATTTATTCCAGGGACAGAATCTGCCCCGGTTTGGGGTCACCGCAGAGCACGAGGGCTYGGAGCGGGAGGGAACGATGTGGGAAATCCCACGGAGTCCCCCCGGGGTGTTGATCCCGGTGTGTATTCCCGAGCCTTTGAAATCCCGGGACACTTCCATGACAAAGGGGCTGCGGGGCTGGAATGGCCCCGGGCTGGGGTGGCCCTGCCCTAAGCTGGCTGCCTAAGTCGCGATAGACACGCGACAGGGCTGTCGGGGACAGGGGTGGGGATGGAACACGCGGTGCAAACTGAAAAAAAAAAAACCCTAAAAACCCCGGACGAACCAAAAAAAAACCCACCCCGAAACAAACAAAACAAAATTAAAAAAAAAGCCCCAAAACAAACAAACAAAAAACACCCCCAAACCAAAACTACAAAAAATCCAAACAAAAACCACAGACGTACAAAAAAAAACCCCAACAAGCAAAAAAAACCCAAACAAGACAAAAAAAMCCCCCAAACAAATAAAAMCCAAATGAGCTCCTTTCCATTGAAACATCCTCAATTATTGCGTTTTTATTGGACATAAACATGCAAAACTTGTGCATCTCTGAGKCAGCCACAGTGGCTTTTAATCCCATATTTCCAGCTAAAGGAGAAAGCAAAGAATTCTTTGATGTGGTTTCTGCACCTTCCTCCTCAGGGCTCCTTAATTCGGTGTATTTTGGGACAGGCAGTGGCTCCAAGGGCCTCTTTTTGCACGATCAGCTGGATTTTCCTGAATATTGGTTGGAAGGAGGGACGGGGCACAGCTGGATTGAGCAGGAAAAGGGCCAGAATTCCAAAGGAATTCCAATGAAGCTCAAGCAGGGCATGAAATGAACTCAAATTATCCTATAGTTATTACTCCTATAAATCTGACCATATTTGTATCATCAAACCAGTCTTCTGAGAGATCTCAATGTATAAAAATAGATTTTTAAGTGCTGTTTTTAATAAAATGGAGGGATGAGCCTCTAAAGATCCCAGAGCAAAGCCAAAGTGAGTTGCTGTGGCACAAGCTGCCATTTTAACGACTCTGGCATACTTTCAATTTTTCCGTGCCTAAAGCAGCTCCTTTTCTAATCAAAATGAGTGATTTTGGCATTTCTAGGGGGTTAAAAGCGCAAAAAAAAATCCAAAACCTTCACTGGACTTTGCACAAATTGTGCGTGTCCTTAACTGCTGACTGGCACAGGGGAAAGTGGCGGCGGTGACATCGGCGCTGGTGTCAAAATCTGCCGCTGGAACCCAAATTCTGCATTTCCTCATCATAAAAATTAATGACTCCGAACCCGCGCCGGGGCCGCCTTTTCCCTCCAAAACCGCGCCGGGCCCGGGCGCCGAATCTGCGGCTCGGGCCCCCGACGCCCCCGCCGCGCCCCGGAAAAATTCCGGAGAAACGGGGAAAAATTCCGGCGGGCCGCGGGTGACGGAGGAACGCGCCCGGCGGTGCGGGAGCGGCGGGACGCGGCGGAGCGGGGCCGCGGGAGCGCCGGGAGCCCGTGGCGAATCTGCCGCGGCCTCCCTCCCCGCGGGGCCGGCGGGCGGGGCCTGCGCGCGGTGATGGTTCGAACGCGCCAATGGGGCGCGGGCTCGCGCGCGGCGCGGCCAATCGGCGGCCGAGGGGGGCGCGGCCGGCGGGGTCGACGGTCCCGCCCCCCCCGCTCGCATCCTCTCGGCGGGGCGAGCGCGACCATTTTGCGGGGGGGAGCGGCGGGAGCGGGACCGGGATTGACACCGGGACCGCCACCGGGATCGGGCGGCGACAGCGGGATCGGGGCCGGGATCGGGATCGGGGAGCGGCTGCGGGGGCGGCGGCGGCGCCTGACGGGGGAGCGGCGGCTCCGCAGGCGCGGCCTGAGGCGCTGGGCCCAGCGCTCCCGCTCGCTCCGGGCGGCCTCGGCGGCCCCGGCGGCCTCAGCGTCCCCGTTCCCTCCGCGCCCACCCGCGGGCGGCCCGAACCGCCGGGAAGATGTCGCGGCCCGTCAGGTGAGTCCCGGCGGCGCCGCTCCCGCCGCTCCTCCCGGGCCGGCCCCGCGCAGGCAGGCCGCGCTCAGGCCGTGCCGATTTCTCCTCTATTTCCCCTTGTTTCCCCCCTCCTAACTTCAGACCTGCACCGCAATAAACACGCTATTTCACACTCCGCCTCTCGCCCGGGGCCGAGGGCCGCGGCGGGGCGGCCCTGCGGGCGCTGTCCCACATTTTGTAACGGGGAGAAGGGAATTTTTCGCCGCCGCCGTGACCCACTTGGCGCAGGGCGGGCGCCGCTCCCCGCGATCCGCGGCCGCCGCGGCCCCTCCSGGGCCCGCTCCCGGCGGCGGCGGGGCCGGGCGGGCCGAGCCGCGCACGCTGCCGGGGGAGGGGACGCGGGGCCATCCGGCGAGGGTCCGGGGCACGGGGGCTGTGCATGGGGAACCACGCGTAGGGGAGGAGCCGCCAGGAGCCGCCCCCTCGCTGAGAGAGGCGCTGCCACACGCCCTGCTCCGCCCGCCCGCCCGGCCGCGGGCTGCGCGCTCCGCGCTCGGCTTCCTGCGGGGCTTTCCTCCCCCTCTTGCCCTTCGTGGGGGAGAGGAGAGCGTTTCCCAGCCGGGCGGTGCGGGCCGCGGAGGTGGGTCCGGGGTTGGGGTCGCGGGGTAAGCAGCGGTGGAGCCGGAGGAGTTGCTGGGAGGGCTTGGCTGGCGTTGGGTCGTGGTGGCTTTGGGAAGCTGCGGCACAGGGCAGTGGTACCCGGGGGAAGGGCTGGAGCTGCGTCAGGGCAGGGTTGGAATGGAGATCAGGGAAAGGTTCTTCCTCCAGAGGGTGTKGGGGCACTGGGCAGGCTCCCTAGGGAAGGCCCCAAGGCTGCGAGAGCTCCAGGAGTGTTTGGACAACGCTCTCACGCACAGGGGGGGATTGTTGGGGTGTCTGTGCTAGGCCAGGGATTAAACTTGGTGGTCCTTGTGGRTCCTTTCCAGCTCAGGATATTCTATGATTCTGTTCTTGCCTTGCATCTCAAAGCTTACCAAGGGGATGGCTGGGAGTGTATTCCTTATGACTTTCCTCTGGCGAGAGAGTGAACTCGTGATTGAAGTTGTCTTTATAGAAAAAATATGAGGCTTCTCAAGGTGTTCTTCCAATGTTTTGAAATGTCTTCATTCTCAAGATACCTCAAAGAACTGGTTGTACTTTTATTCCCAGTGAGCCTGGCCTGGGGTGTGGATGCCAGATATTTTGGCTATTTTTAATAATAAATAGAAATCAATYGTGGCTATGATAGCCTTTGTATTTAAGTAATATCTGTCATATGCAGAGTTTAAAAAAGAAATGGAAACCAGGACTACTTTGCTAAGTAGGGGAGTGGCTCAGTGATGGGTGAGCTTCCCAGATCAGCGGTGATGTGACTTTGCTGCTGGGGGGACACTTCAGTGCTGGTGCTTCCCTTCCCAGCTCTGCAGCTTTGCTCCAGGTAAGGAAMGGTTGGTGTCTTCAAAAGCAGAGCTTCTGAGCTTGCTGGCGTTAAGTATTTTCGTAAGGGTTTCAAGAAGATAATTAAAATAAAACGCCTCTGTCCAGTCCTGCAGTATTGTGAAAGATCTGCCTGGTCTCCCCCTCAGCTGACAGGAAAATGAAGCACCAAAGTCCAGCAGGTTGTTATGAGCACAGAACCTCTTGGCACATGTCAGGATAGATGCAGCAGCCTCTTATCTTCCTGTATTTAATTGCCCTCCCAGGGGAAAAAAGGTAAATACTCAGTGGCTGCTACAGTGGCTACTAAGTATTAACTAGAGAACTCTGCTGATAGATTTAAATCCGTGAAGAAATTAATTCTGGAATGAATTTTTTTTCTGGCTGTCTTAGCTGGTTGTTGGTAATATGGAAGCCTGATGAAAGGTTCTTCATCATTAACGTTGGAAAAGTTTTCTTCTAGTCAGTGTTCTTTGAATTAATTTGTGATGTGTGCTGGTTTCTAGTGAATATGTCTGCACCTAAAACGGTGAACTTAATAAAATTCATCCTATATCCCTAGTTTTTACTCCACTTGTTGGAGAAAATTGACTTAAGGCTGAGTCTGGTTGCTGAAGTCAGTTACTTAAAATTAAGTAGTAATAAAATCCTGGTATTTACAGGCTTCATGTGCCTGGCACTGAGAGCCAAGTACCCAATTACATTTCCCCTGGATGGATAATGATGGTGTTTTCACTATTGTTAGAAAAAGGCAAGGAATAAAAAGTGAAGGAACCTAGAATTACTGAACTTGTGCATCTTGTGGGTAACTCCTGAAGTACTGCAAAGAGCAGCTGGGGCTGGTGGCTACTTATAGGGCTATAATAAACAAAATAAAATACTTTGAGCCACTGTTTTTTTATATACAGCATCAGTTAATGTGTTCTAAATCCGAATTTTGATTCCTGATGGAGCCTTTCTTCTACTTTTCCTCGCTGGTCACTTTTACTTGCTGGTCCTCTTCTCCTGCAGGCTTTGCAAATGGAGATGTTGTGGGCAGGTATGGAAATCCCAGGGGTTTTTTGGTCATTCATTTTAAGATTAAAGCCAGTTCTGAATTGATCTCAGTGCTTCAAGGCTTTGCACATTTAATTTCTCTGRATTTGAATCCCAGTCTGGTGTTGGCACTGCAGTGGAGGGGTGAAATTTTGCTTGCAGGAAAAAAATATATTTATCTATTAAATGTCACTTGTTGCCAGTGTTGTATCTGGGCAATGTAAAGTATAAATATTATGATTCTGGAAAAAGCTTCCATGGAGTCGCAGGAAAGCAACAGTTCCTTGGAGATTGGCACTTAAGTTAATAAAACTTGAGTGATGCTGTGTGGTGGTTCAGAGATAGGCTGCAGACACTTTGCAGATGAGTAAAAAGATGATCCTTTGCTCTCTTTCAGTYTAAAGAGAAACAGGGAGAAAGTTGAGGTACAATAAAAATCAAAATACCAGGGACAACACGAGTGATGTGGGTGGGGGGAGTGGGGTGGCTGTTTGGGTTTGGTTTCCCCTCCTGCTCTGCATCATTTCTATAGTAAAAATCTCAATTATAGTTGGAATCAAATAGAGAACAGGCACAAGACTGCTTAAATTATTGCTGCGTAAATCAGTTAATTGTTTGATGGAGTTTCAAGTCGTGTGTATCCCTAAAAATCCTGCAGATGCCATGAGCACAGCCTGGTCTTACAGACGTGGGGAGTCACCCCAGACCCAAACCCTGCCCTCTGTAACGGGGACCCCCTTGTTGGTGAGTCCTGTTTGACCCCAGTTGTGCCAGTTTGTACCCAGACTGACCCCACAGTGACGTGGTTGAGGTCCATAAGTGTCACCAGATGCCCTCTGTCACCTTCTGGTGGTGACTGTAATTCAGTGTTCATGGAAGGCCCAAATCCAGCACTGTGGATTTGCTTTGTGGAGCCCTGAAAATCCATGTAAGAAACACTTCCTGCCTGGAATTTTGATTTTTCTATGTACAAAACAGGCACCAAAAGGTGTTTTTAATGACAATATTCATTGATAATATTGGCCTCAAAGGGGACACCTTTGCCAAATGGAATGAGAAGCAGAAAGTGAAACCTGACTGCTGAGCCAGAGGTGCCCCAGCTGGGGGCTCCAAGGGCTGGAGCTTTGTTCACAAATGCTGAGTTTTTTGGTYCTATTGGTTAAAGGCTGTGGTTTGTAAAAACATACAAAATCTCAATATTTAATCTCATTGCCTTTGCTTTCTGTGTTGGATTAGAGGGTAGGGTTTTTTAAAATTTAGACTTTATCTGTGCATTTTAATGCCTGTACAAATATCTGGGGATCTAAGCATTAAAAAAAACCCAAAGGTTTCCTRCCTGGTTGTGGGGCTGTGCCGATGTGTTGGTTTACAAAGGCTGAGGGTTTAGGGATTAAACTGAAGATGAGGTTCTACCATACAATCCTTCCTCGGTTTTATAGGCATTTAGTGATCCTTGGACACGTTGATGGTGCTTTTCATAATTTAAAAATTGCCATTTGGCAGGCATCAAGTGCAGGTTGCAAGAATTACTGTGCATTTCTGAGTTGTAGCTAAATTACTGGAGAATTACTTTGCTGAGTGCTTCCATCCTAACATGTTGATGATTTACCAGAGGAGTTACTGTTTATTCCAAATATTGGACTGACAGCTGTTATTAAAAACTTTGGGTATTAGACCTCTTTCTGAACTTTTCACATGCACACTTTAAGTGTTAATCTGAATTAGCAAAAAGTTATCTTTAAATTCCAGTGCCTATTTTAAGSCAGATTGAACAATACCCATCCCAGATGTCCACGGGCCTGTCTTTTCATGCTCAGTCTAACTGGATTTAACAAATAGTTTATTTTTATATCKGGTTGTTTTTAACATCTTATGGCAAAGAGAGGCTCTTCATTGACAACACCAGCACTATCTTTTCCTGGCTCTTAACCCCAGTGTGTTTTTATCACCTTGGTGTAGTAAACACTGCAGTGTCTCTTTGCAAACTCCTAGTTATTATTGCACATCAGTGCTGCTGACACTTCTAAATAAAACTTAGCCGGTCTAAATGAGGTGAATGATGAGTATGAAGTGAGGAGAAGGGCAGGGGCAGGTTGGTTTCTGTCCCTCTGAGCTTCTCTGGTCCCTTTGGGAAGAGTTGCAGATTTTTATCTTCAGTGATAGCAGTGCAGATATTCCTTCTTTACTCCACCCTTATCTTGCCTTGCAAGATAAGATAATGCWAGGAAACAGCCTTGTCTTGGTTTCTTCTGAAATTGTGATTTATTTCTTTTAATACAAATATCACAACTCTGTTCACCGTGTAAGGAGAACTGAAAACATTGGGGACAGTGCTTGGGGAAAGGATGATTTCCATAGGGACAGTGTTTTTGTTAATGTTGTAGCTGACACTGTTACATTTTCAGTACCTGATTTAATGTGTCTCTGAAGGAAGCAAGGTGGAAAAACTGCCACTTCCATCTTGTTTGTTAGATCAGTGATGTCTGAAAGTGTTGTTTGACAAAGCTGCCAGAACAGAATCTGTGGCAATTCTGCTTTTTTCACCCTGTTTATGCTTTTGTAGGGAAAACCCCAGTACCTCATACATGAAATCAGACATTTTATTTAGTAACTTGATTGTTCTTCAGATTCTTATCAGAATACAATTAGTGTTTTCACTTGTGAGATGGGTCAGGAGACAATCTTTAGGAAGGCTCCTTGTTGGAATAGGAATGTAAATCCCTGGCTGATAAACCATGGCAAGCCTTGCCAATAATTCTGTTCCTAAATTGGTGGTTTGCAGGCTGGGAGGGAGTGAGCAGTGCTCTGCAGCACGGTGCTGTTGTACTTTGTTCCACTCACACGTGCTCCAAAGCTTGGATGGGATTCAACCTGCAGAAATCCAGTGACTGCTCTTGCCTCCCTTTTATTTGCCAGGTTTTTTGGGGGGAGTTTTTTGAGGGATTGGTTTAATTTTTTAAGAGGTTTGGCGCAGGGGTTGAAATAAAACAATTTTGCTCCTGCATCCTTTGGAGTTTGGTGTGAGCCATGAATTCGAGGTGCAACTTAAAACTGATTTCAGATGGAGCAGCAGTGGTGACTTTGGGGGTGTCTTTCAACCAGAGAGGTTTATCAGCAGTGCAGGATGTTAATGACAATTAATTAATGCAGTGTGAATTTGTAGTCRTGTGCTGAGAGCAGGAGAAGGGAAAGAGGAAAAGGGAAGGATCCATGTGCTGGATGGAGCTGGATTTGGCTTCTCCTGGGGTCTGAGGTGCTGGGAAGGGCACTTCCCTAGGTTTGCCTGACTTTTGCAGCTGTACGAGTGAGCTCATGTGATGATCACTCCAAAATCAAATTCACCTTTGGCTTTGGGCCAAAAGGACTGTAAAAAGTGACTGTCTGAACCTCTCTGGGGCCTTTTCCAGCTGAGCCTCCTGCTCCCAGTCCATGGCAGTTGTTCCAGGGGGTGTTTGGAGTCTGAATTTGAGGCATTATCAGCTGGAACTCAAATATAATTCAATTAGTGACTGGTTTGATTCCCTCTGGTAGCTGGATTACAAGGCAGTTGTGCCKTGTCAATAAAGTAGTTGGGACTTGATTGACAAGGTGCTGATAAAACAGCCAACAGTTCCTTTTATTTCATTTTTGAGGCTTCAGGAGTTTAAAGAAGCAGCTATGGCATCTTCCTACAGGATCAGTGTAACTCCTTGAGAAACCTCCTGGAAGCCCCAGTGAAAACTTAAAATGCTTTCGAAAGGGAAAATAAAAATTTGAGGAGAAGGTGGGAGAGCAAGCGTGGGTATATTGAGCTGTGAGAAGCAGGAATTCAAAAAGAGCAGTTAATGTTTATTTGATTCAATATAATATTTGTGTACTTACCAAAAAGAATTTTCATTATGAAACTGTAAACCAGATTATTATAATGTCGTCTCATGAAAATGCTGTAATTTACTTTGTGTTCACGTCTGACTTCAGAAGTGTAGGTGGCTGATCTATGAGAGTTTTCTTGGGATGTTTTTGGGCTACAAATCCAGCACTGGAAGCAAGGATGTGGCACTTCCCTGTACCTTAAAGCTTTTGTATCTCTGAAGTGATGAATTCCTAATTTTTTTTTCTCCTGCTTTTTAACAGGAACAGGAAGGTGGTCGATTACTCCCAGTTTCAAGAATCAGATGATGCTGGTAAAGGACTTTTTTCTTCATATTCTAGGGCTAGAGCGGTTCATTATTGCCATGCATATTAATTGTTTTGCTTCTAGTCACATCTTCAACTCAAATTCTAAGGAGTTTCTGTTCTTCACAGCCTGAACTGTTAATAAGTATTTGAAAATATAATGATTCTCATATGTTTTGTATTAAACAAACAATGGTGATAGAAATCTTATTATTTAATGCTGGTATTGTTGTACTGCCTTGAGGCTGTTGGCAGCAGTGCCTTCCTTGCTCTATGTTATGTTCTGTGGCAGAGTCTCCTTGATGCCACTTTTTTCTACAGGAAAATATGTTTTCCATTTGTTTTTGTGGACTCCAGTTGAGCCCACATTATCAGGSATTTTGGGGAATTGCATTAAAAAAGTATAATCTGCGTGAATTGACAAAACATTTCTGGAACCCACGTGGAATATATTTGGAGTTCTTGGAAGATAAACACAATGCTAAGTCAGGTTGCACTGATAATTAAAATGAAACAAATATTCACAATTCTTAAATGCAGTCCTGTTACTCATTGAATGTGGTCTTGTGTAACAGTTATAAAAAGTTATGCTGTAAACTCCTCTCTAATGACATCCTTTTCCCCATCGTGGGACAGTAAACAGTGTGTGCTGTTAGAAGCACRTAGAAATATGTCTGGATGTTAACTCTTAATAGCTTTATACAATAACCGAGTGCCAAATGAGATACTGTGTCCTCTTGTGAGGCTTTTCATSTTTCCTAATACCCCTGGGTGAGACCTGACTGGACACAGCATTTTTATTGTGCTGAGGGCAGAAGAAAAGGTAAAAATCGCTGGTTTAAACCAGGACTTTGCTTCCATCAAAGTTTGTTTGAAGCTTTGTGATTTTTTTCTTTTTGAAGGGCTCCTTTTTRATGTGCATGAAATGATGAGTTGGAGTTGTAGCTGAGGGAGGCAGTTTGCTGGGGAGTGGGAGTTTGAGTCAAACCCATTTTGTCCTGTCCTATCCAGATGAAGATTAYGGAAGAGATTCAGGTCCCCCATCCAAGAAAATCCGTTCGTCTCCCCGAGAGGCTAAAAACAAGAGGAGATCTGGGAAGAATTCTCAGGAGGACAGGTAAAAGAAGCCTTTCATCTATCAGGAACACGACTCCAAACCTTGTCCTGGGTGTTGGGGAGCAGCAGCTCCTAAGAGGAGTGACTGCAAGTGGAATTCAAGGGTGCAGGGTAAGATGGGAAGCTCTCAGGCTGGGCTTTCATAACCAGCTGAGACACTCAGGTGGTTCCTTCCTGATGTGAGCAGACAGAGAAATCATGTGTGAAACACTTGTCAGTAGTGCTTCATCAGAGAATAGACCCAGAGCCAGACAGTTGGAATGGCAGGGAGTATGATCCCAGTGCCAGGAACTGGCAGCTGTGCAGCTCTCCAGRTGAGTCAGTGGCAAGGTGCAGTTCCTTTGCCGTGGCTGGCAGCCTGCTCAGAGCACTCCTGAGGTTGCAGGTGAATGGGATGTACAGTGGCAGTCAGGGAGAGGGGCCATTTGGTAGTTTTGTGGCTCTTTGTTCCTCATTTTGGCTAATCCATAAACACAGTAACTTGGTTTGGTAACTGGTGYTCAGCGCTGCCCTACTGAAAAGTGACATTTTCCTGTAGAATTTTCCATTTTATATTAAGTCTGGTCCCCAGATGATTGCCATTGAAGTCATTTTTATGTTTTCATGACAGATACCAGCYTCAGGGATGGAGGTTCTGCCAGCTGGTTCTTGTTCTGTAACCCCAAGGTGTCTTTTATTGTCCAAATCAATCAAATGATCAAATCATTTAGGAGAGCTTAGGCCAAACATGTGCCAGTTCAGAGCTGTTCAGCAACATACACAGAATGGAGTCTAAACAGTGACATCAAGACAAGTGCTGACTATAAATACTATATTATAAATAAAATATTATAAATACAAAGGAAGCCATGTGGATGGTGGGTGGGTTTCAGAGTGCAGTGCATGGTTCACCTCAGTGGGATTATTTCCTGCTTGGTTTAAGTTTCTGTGTGATTCAGAGTTTGAACACTTATCTTTCCAACCATGATAACTACACAGACAGCTGAGTAATCCTGAAGTATGTCCAGGAAAAGTGAGAATTCTCAGCCTAGACATCAGTTTGCTCTTTAAAAACTGTTGTTTTCCATACAGCAGTGACTGAATCAAAGTTAAGACAGCAGTCAAACTTTATCTTTCTCTCATTTGCAGTGAGGATTCAGAAGACAAAGATGTGAAGACTAAGAAAGATGATTCACACTCAGCAGGTAACTGATTACATTGTAGTGATAATGTATCTTCCAAATGGTGCCTGCAAACCCAGTTTGGGAGAGTTGCAGTAGGATTTGAGATAGGAAAGAAATAATTCTGACTATTCTTCAGTTGGATGCTGCCTCTGCTGCTGTTACTTCCCACCCTGGTTTGGGAATAATTGTTATTTTTGTGTAATGTGATGGTCCTATAAAGTTTGTCTTCACAGCTGGATGGATCTGTTGATCCCTTCCCTGTAGTTCTTACCCAGAACGATACAAAAAACTTCATCTTGGTGCTTTTCCCTTGCAGATGAAGATTTTGGCAGTGAAGATGATGACGTAGGAGCAGACGATGGCAAAGCTGACAGCGACTACGAGAGCTCTCAAAAAAGCAAAAAAGGAAAGAAGGCTAAACCAGACAAGAATAAGAGAGCAGCCTCCAAATCCAGGAAAAGGCCTGCAGGTAAAAAAAAAATGAGAAAAAAAAAGAGGTTACAGGTGTTTGCAGTGAAAAATGCTGCAGAGGGTCCTCGTTGGGTGGCTAAGGAAGGTGTTCMTGAGGTTGAATGTGACAATGTTGTGCTCACAGTTACTCAGGGAGTGTCTTAACCCCCTCGTGAATGACCTGCCCCTTGTCTTGCCCCCGTGCTCTGTGCTCTGTACTCACCATAACTCGGGGGTTTTGCTGCAGAGGACAGTGAGGATGAGAAGGAAGATCACAAAAACGTCCGTCAGCAGCGGCAGGCGGCGTCCAAAGCGGCCTCCAAACAACGGGAGATGCTCATGGATGACGTGGGGAGCGAGGAGGAAGAGCAAGAGGATGATGAGGCACAGTTCCAGGAGAGTGAGTAAATGGGATTGTAAAGTTTGCAATGCTCTTTGCTGCCGCTTGCTGCCCCTCTGGTTCTGAGGCATTGATGATGTCAAAGCCCAGTCGAATTTTGTACCACAGCAGATGAATGGAAGCCCACAAGATCTCAGAGTCTGTGTCCACAGTTKCACTGGCAGATCTCAAGTGTATCTTCTACTCCCTTTTCTTTGATTTTCCCCAAAAAAACTTTAAATTTCATTCCGTTTCCAGCAGATTCAGGAAGTGACGAAGACTTCCTCATGGAAGATGATGATGACAGTGACTATGGCAGTTCAAAAAAGAAAAATAAGAAGGTCTCCAAGAAATCYAAGCCAGAGAGGAAAGAAAAGAAAATGCCCAAGCCCAGGCTAAAGGCTACAGGTGAGTCTGTGCCAGAAAAGTTTCTCAGTTGGCTTTAAAACTCAGGTTTGCTTTTTGTGCTGTAGAAGACTTGATAGAAATCTTGGGGTCACAGACACCACATAAATGTTGAAGGGCCAAAATGCCATGATTTAAAGGAGCAGTGTGGAATAATAAACTGGCTTTAATTGTTACTTTAGGGGTTGAATTGGTATCTATGTCTTGGTTGGTGGTAAGAACTACAGAGTATTCAAAACGTTCCTTACTGAGGTGCTGCATTTTGACTTTCTGTGTCTTGCAGCCAAATAATAACAATTTGTGATGTTTTCAGGGTGGGAAGATCTGAACCAAAGGAAAAATGGATGCATTTCTGCAGGAAGTTTAAAATGATAACAGCAATGTATGTTGTGGTTTGACAAGAGCTATGTGCATTTATGATGTCATATCCAGCAGTTAGTCAGGACTTGCAATTAAATAGCTTTTAAATTTTGTTAGATTTCTCTTTACTTCAGCTTTGGTAATTGGGAGTGCAGAAAACACTGTGGGTATGGTCAAAGCCAAATGAAACTGCTACTGAAGTGACTTGTAAATCCCAGTCGTGGAACACAGTGTGACTTTTTTTGCCTTTGCTGATGCTGAGTTTTAYGAGGTTTTTCTTTTTCCAGTGACCCCCAGTCCAGTGAAAGGCAAAGGGAAGGCAGGTCGCCCCACAGCTTCCAAGGCAACAAAAGAAAAGACCCCATCCCCCAAAGAAGAGGATGAAGAGCCTGAAAGTCCCCCAGAAAAGAAAAAATCAGCCAGCCCTCCRCCAGAGAAGTCAGGGGATGAGGGATCTGAAGATGAAGCACCCTCTGGTGAAGATTAAATGGCAGTTGAGGAAATCTTTGTTTAAAAAAAAAAAGAGAAAAAAAAGAAAAAGGAAAAGAAAACATACTTAGGGGTAGAACACGGTTTTGGCTGTGGCTTGACTCATGGGCTTTGAATGCTGTCTTTACTTTCAGCTGTTTAATACAGTGTATCCTTTTTTAATAAGAGGAAACCCTTCTACAGTAATATTTTGAAGTCAATGTTCTCTGTTGGCCATTCCGTTCTCCCTCCCCCGCCAAATCTGAAAAGCCATTTGAGACAAATTAACAGACCATTAAATCTATTTTTTTTTTCAAGGGATACTGCAGTTGTGAAGCAATAAGGTTTGAGACTGATCTGTGGAAACCATACTTACAAATCCTTAAGTAGAATAGATTTCCCAGTGCTGGTAAGAGTTGTTTAAAACTATTATTCTGTGTTTGGAATATATGGAAAAATAATGAACTTCTGCTTTAACAGACTTTGAGACGAGTTCACTCTCAGCAAAAAAAATTTAGTTGATCTAATTCCAGTGGAGGAAGGTGAAACACAGGGAGCAATCCTGTGTTTCTTGGATTCAGGCACGTTTTTCATGGAAAGCAATCGAGGGACTGGGAGATGGTCCAGTGTCTCTGATTTAGGAAAGACCCTCCAGTTAGGATGGGAGATCTTTTGTCTCTGCTGGATAGAAAACTCTTCTGGCTGGAGGCAAATTGCAGCCCATTCTAGACAAATTCAGATATTCAACCTACAGGCTTCCCACATCCATTAACTCTTATTTTATTTCTTCAGGGTTGGCTGTAGATGGGCAGAACAGGGAAGAGAAATTGCAAACCATTTTTAAAACCGGTTTCCATTCGGGATTGCGGAAAACGCGTTTCTGGTTTTTTCCAAGGGGAAAAAAAAAAAAACCAAACAGATAAAGTCAAACTAAATTCTTCAGCTTTTGGGGCGAGGGATGTCCTTTTGTGGGTGTGGAGCAGGGGATTCCTGTCGCGCTCTGCTCAGTCTCGGATCCCATGAGTCAGGCTGTGGTGTTTCCCTTCTCTTCCCTCCCTCCACGTGTCCTCAGCAAAGCCCCAGGGCTCCCCGTGAGCCCCTGCAGCTGCAGAGGGGGCAGCAGGCGGCGAGCAGCACCACGGAGCCACCTCCACGTGCTCCTCCTCCCTTCCTGCGTGGGAGGCTCCGCTCCYTCCCCCACGGCTGCTGGGTGGCTGCCGGGCGAGCTCCCGGCAGGGCTGGCCAGGGAGCAGCGGTGGAGGATGGAGCTGGGAGCAGGGGCAGCGTGGTTCTGGGAGGAGAGCAGGATGTCCCTCCAAATGCAAGGCACTCGAGGTGTGTGTGGTGGCATTTTAATGTGTTTTTATCAAAGCAGCCATATCCTTTTTTTTTTTTTTTTAAATTTTATTTTTTAAAACTTCCATTAAACTCCACGAGCCTTGGTTTTCAAACCCTGAGACAGAGGTTGCTGCCATGTTTGTTGGTGGAAACATTGAAAACTGGACCTGCCATTTTTCCATTTTTTCTTCCTTTTCTATTTTTGCTTCAACCCTTTGTGCTTCTGTCCGTTGCTCACTGTTATCTTCCAGCTGACAAGCTTTGCATCCTTCCTTTTTTTTTTTTTTTTTGTCACAGAACTACACATTTTGTAACCAGCCTCTTGAAGGTAACATAAGGCAGCTAATTAGTTGGATTTCTGGTGCACGTGGCCCCAGATTTTTAATCCTGTTTGGATTTTAGAGAGCTCTTAGATGTGATACACTAATATGATCAGGAAGGACGCTTGGCTGAATCCATAGGGAGCCTGAAGATGCTGAGCACAGTGTGGAGCCTCAAAATGGGGAATGGAATATTCATCCAGCAGCTGAGTGATTGTCTTGTGTGATTCAGAGCCCTGGATTTTATTGAGGCTGGTAAATTCCTTTACCTTGGCTTATAAAAAGTTCTCTAACGTTCTTTACTCTCATGGAACTACTGTTGCCGTTACAATAAAGATGATCATTGTTTCATTGTAAATCTTTTTTATTTTTAATGGTTTAGTTTTTTTAGAACAGCTTCAGGCTGGAGTGAAATCTCWCTCTTGGAAAAGAAGTGAATGTGATGCCCTCTCCTCTCCCACGCCTCTTCCCCGCTGCTGGATTTCTGGGAGAGCAGAGCCTCTTGCATTCCCTCTACTCCCAGCCCCCTCTTGGGTAATACGGGGAACAAATGGCCACGTTTTAAAAAGCATTTTGGGGTAGCAAACATTTCTGCAAATGTCTGGTTCACAGAGCTACTCTTGTACCTTGGGTTCTTGGGATTTTTTTGCAATTGAAGCGTACAAGGATTATTCCAGGTGATCTGGGTCTTCACCTCCTAAACCAGACGTTTTCTGGAGTGCATGTTGTAAATTCCACCTCAAATATATTTTTGGGTTGTTAATTTTTTTTCTGACACGGTTAAGAAAAGTTAAGGCTGTGAAAAATCCTCTTGTGTTGTTCTCAGTTCAGGTTTTGGATTATTTTATGCCTGGCAAGTTCGGCCCTTTATCTTACAAAACTTTTGCTTTCTCATGTGTTCAATTCTCATGTGTTGGAGGCTGCCTGATGCTTCTTTTTGAGTGTGTCACAACCCAAACACTATGAAAATCCTGGATTTTAGGGATTTTGCAACTTTGTCTAAACCTTCCTGTTTTGCTGACTGGTGCAAACACTAAACCCCAACGGTCTCTGGGCTCCTCTGTTAGAAATGCAGCAGTTTACGTTTTTACAGGTGGAAGAAAATTGTCAAGGTTAACTTTTTTTTTTTTTTTTTTTTTAATTTTTTTTTTAGCACACAACATTTTTCAATAGTGGCAAACTTCACCTTTTTAAATGTCCTTTGGAACTAATTGGTATTAAGCATTCTGATTTCTGGAAGGAAAGCTGGGAAAATGCCTTTTCTTTAGGAGCATGAATAGTTCTTCATGGAGCAGAAAGTTTCACAGGAGAAGGCTTTGAAAAGGTTTTCTGTCACACAGCTGTAGTTTTGGAGCCTTTGCAGAGAAGTAAATTGATTTATTCCAAAGTTCAGTCAGTCTAGAGCCCTGCCCTGGTCTTACTCTCAAAGTGGGAGCTCATAACTTCCATCCTGTCTCCTTTTGTCCGTCCTGTCCCTGAATCCACACCACCACATCCACTTCTGCAGTTCATGCCAACAGTCCTGCCTTGAACTTGTCAAAATCAGTCGAAATTGGCAATTCCGGTTGGGATTTCACACTAAAGATGGTTTGTTTCAGTTTCAGTGGGATCAGGGGGAGAATGCCAGCCACGCCGAGCTGAGGGGGTGTCAGAATGGATGGTGGGGGAGAGCACGACCTAAAAATGGGGCAGCTGAGCAGCTCTGAGTTCAGTTTGAAGCTCATCGAGGCAGCAGAGTGAGGGCAGAGAAGCAGCACACCCTGGGTGACCCYGCAGTGCCAGGAGGGGCTCTGAGCCTGCTCAGCTCCTGTGCCAGCACAGCTGAGGGACCACCAGGGCAGTGGCAGAAGATCTGGAATTCCTGGGGGTTTTTTTTTTCCTTTTTYCCCTTTTTTTTCCTTTTTTTTTCCCTCCACTGGTGACGGTCACAAAGGTACCATAGACACTGAGGCACCCAGGTTCAAGAGGGGAGGGAAGGAAACTGTAACATGCTGGAAGCTTTTGAGCTGTAGAAACTGGTGCTTTGCTTTATGTAATTTGTTTGTGAAGTGTTTATTTTTATAACAGATCCTATTGTTGAACACGTGGCTCTTCAAAGCCATGAACTGATCCATGGGTTTGATGTTGGATGGAGAAGTGGACGTTCATCTGTTGGGGGAGGCAGGATGTGGAGGTGAAGCAGATGGGTATTTAAAGGGACACTGTCACRGGATAGTTGCTGGCAAATAGGATGTGTTAGTTTGGGGGGGGTGTCACACCTATACGTGGAAATTCTATATTCTATATGTATACCATCAACTAGAACATTTTCCCTGAACTTTTGCCTATTTCCCTGCAGTTTTGGGAGGCTTAAATACAGGTTCTGATGGAATAGGAAGCAACACTAACTGTTCTGTTCAGGCTGTCCAGGAGGACTTGGTGTTTGTTGAGCACTCTGAGGACCTTCCGAGCCGGGAGAGCYGACAGTGTCCTCGGGAGACCTCCCCAAACCGAGCCTAGTTCCGAGTCAAGTTTTAGACTTCCCACTTCAGTAGCTGACTGGCATTTGAATGTCTTTTCATCGAACTCTTTCTATTAAACCACCAATATTTCCCAAGTCTTAGTCCAGTCCTGCCACGTGCTGACTCTGTGTCAACCACTGTTGGCCCCGACTCCAGCCTTCCTGCCCCCGCAGCCGGCCCAGCATGCTCAGTGTGACTGCAAACCACCATTGTGCATATGCTTTGTATATTGGGGCGAGGGTTTTTTATATATATATTTTGGGAGGGGGTAGCGGGTGGGATGGAGATCCTCAATCAGCTTAAGCCAGACTTCAGTGTGTGTAAAAGCCCCCGGGGTTTTTGGTGTGTGAGTGCGCGGGTGTGAGTGCGCGCATGGGAGCGTCTGACATCTGATTCCCTTTGTGTTCTCCAGATTTGTGAGGTTTACTTTCTTTTTTTCTTTTTTTTTTTCCCTCCCCTCCCCCGCAGAAGCAATTGTTACAAAATGAAAAAAAAAAAATTGTAAATAAGAGCTACGTAATTTTTTTGTTTTGTTTGTTTGACATCATGTCACAGCAAACCCTGAGTAATCGGCGTGAAGGGAGAGGAGGAGACTCCAGGTAGGGCCTTGGGCCTTTGGCAAGGCATCATTTTATGGTATGCAATGAATATTTGTCTTGAGTATTTGCAGTCCCCCTGGTGAGCTTTTCTAAAAATCAGGCTCTTTGCAGTTCCCCTCCCCATCCTTTTTAATATTTTTTTTTTTAATTTTTTTTTTTTTTTTTTTAATTTTAAAAGCAGACAGAAAAAGGGGCAGCTGCAAACAGTCATCACTGGGCCCAGTGGGGTTGGGAACTCTTGACAAAACACTGAGATCTAGCATGGTACTAGGAGTTAAGTCTGAATGTAACATTAATGCTTTATTTAAAATTAAAAAAAAAAAAAAAAAACAACAACAAACAAACACACTTTTTTTTTTTAAGGGGTTGAAGTGAACATGACTGTTGACCATGTTCGTGAATTTATAGATGCAACATTCATTGGTAGAATTGTGTGATGGTCTTTTGTGCTACTTAATTTTACATATTCCAGTCTCTGTATGTACCTGCAAAGAAAGAAAAAAAAAAAAATAACAAAAACCCTGCTTTGCTTTTATTGAAAAGGGTTCCCAGGACTGCATACCTGCTCCTGAGCTCTGTTTTAAGTATGTGTATCCTTCGCTTGTATTTTGTATTAAAAAAAAGAACCACAAGGAAAAAAGAACCCTTTATTGTTCAGCATGTTGGAATTGTGTCCCCTCTTTTATTTTTCTCCTTTTTGGAATATATTAAGCAACTCATTCTTCTGTATCTTTTATTTTCTTTTGTAAACTTTTTGGTTTTGTTTAAAAATGGCTTTATAAAAGGGCTTTTATAACCCATAAACACGACTTGTGTCATTTTTCTGCTGCTCYGAGGTGTCCTCATCCTCCTGTGGGTGGGTTTTGTGGAAAACGTGTTCATCTTTCAGGATGCCTGTGAGAGTTTTGGGATGAATTCCTTGGAATTCTCTAAGGAGGATAAGTCAGGTTTTGGCCAGGTGTGACTCTCCCTGTGAGCTGAGGAGAGAGAATTAAATAATTCACTTGTGTTGGGTGTAAAAAACCCAATTTGTGCTTTTTCCAGGCTCTTCCTGCAGAGTTTGAGTTGAGGTTTTAAGGGAGTGATGAGCAGGAGGGACAAAGCTTTTTATGTCACGTTCACCACCAGGAGCTTCCCCGTTGTGTGTCCCAGCCGTGCCAGCGGCTCCACGGCCTGTCCCTATGGAAGAGGCTCGCCGGGAACACGGGATAAACCATCCCGGGCCTGTTGTCATGGCAACGGGGAGGGATTGGCCCGGGTTCGGGTGGTTCCTCCACGCCTTGTCCCACACCCTGCAGGTCGCATGGTGAATTTTTCCTCTTCCTAAATCCATTGGAGCAGATTCCATCCCTTTTCCCGCAGCATCTTCGCTCCAGGGTCGGATCCCAACGGAGCCCAGGGTGGATTTTACCGATTTGGGCTCATTTTGGGTGCCTGGTTGTGACCGCGCTGCGCCAGCAGGGGGCGCTGGCATGGCGCCCTCCTCCCGCTCCCGCTCCCCTTTGGGATGAGCTCCTGGAAAACCTCTGGAATTACACCCAAAAGCAGTGCCGGACGCGTGCTCTGCCACCACTGGCACCGTAAATGCTGGATCCCGTAGTTAATTTGTGGTTTGCTCGCGTGTTTGCATTGAAAACTGAAGTTGTGGCTCTTCAGGACGAACACCTGGAAGTGTTTGTTCCTCAGGGATTAGGCTGGAGCCACTTCCAGGATCCGAGGGGGGGATGTTTTCCAGAGGATTTGAGGTGGAAAAAYATGCTTGTGACCCTCTGGAATGAGTAATTTTGGGGTGTGTTGTCCTTATTCCAGCTCAGCAGGACAACCAGAATGGAACAACCGCCTTGGAATATTTGGTGTTCCATACAATTGGACAGGAGAACAGGCTGCAGACTGGGATGGTTGATAGATTTGGTTTCAGAGTTGTTTGGGGTAATTTGGGAAGTGGCACCTCTGCTGGCCCTGTATGAAATCCCAAATGCTYGTACCTGGCTGCAGGTTCTGCCTCTCTACCCATTCCCTTTATTTGATCCCACAGGGAGGTAAAATGAGCTTATGGAGCACGGGAGTGTCTGGGGTTGGATGCTGCTGCTGACAGTGATGCTCCAGGCTCTGGGAGTGCTCTAATAATGGGAATGGAGTGGTTTGATCATGCAGCTTGTGGCATTCCTCTCTTTTTCCTTTTGAACACCCCAGCCAATTAACCCTGCCAGGTATTCCCACCTCACCGCTGTGGCATCTGCAGTTCCAGGCTCCAATCCTGACAGGAATTCCTGATCTGGAGCAGCTGCAGAGTTTCCATCAGGTACTGCTGAAACGACTTCAGTTTTAAGCTGCTTTCCTCCTCCCCACTGCTCCTTTGAACCCTGAGTATTTACTGACTGCTCCATCCTGCACATGCTCTGCCAGCATCAGTTAAAACCACTGAGAAAACTTCCCTAAATAAAAATTCCCATTGGCTTTGTAGCATTCCCAGGGAATTAATGCCATAAACAACTGATTTGTTTTCGGATTTGCTGGATGTGCATCTGAGCAGTGGACACGGAGAAGGTTTAGCAACTCCAGCAAGTGCTGCCAAACCAGGGGAATAAGATTCCCCTGGCAAACAACACTCCCTGTCGAGCTTTAGTCCAAGAGAGTTTTGCCTCGGGAATATCCTGTTTGTGTTTCTTTGGGTGGTGTTTGGTTCCAGGATGAAAATCGAGTCAAAAGGTGGAACTCAAGATGGGATTTGTTTGGGCCACAGGGCCTTGGAAGGGTAAATGGGATGGAGTTGGTTTAAAGAGCTGCTGTTCCAAGGACAGGAGCCAGGGAAGGGCTGGATAGGTTGGAGGGAGGGAGGGCAGGGAGGTTTAGGTTGGATTTCGGGGAAAGGTTCTTCCCCCAGAGGGTGGTGGGCACCGAACAGGYTCCCCAGGGAATGGGCACGGCCCCAGAGCTCCAGGAGYGTTTGGATGCTCGCAGGCACAGGGTGGGATTGTTGGGATCCTGTGCATGGCCTGGAGTTGGACTGGATGATCCCTGTGGGTCCCTTCCAGCTCAGGGTATTCCATGAATCTCGGATTCTGTTCTTGCCTATGTTGCATTTTTGAAAGAAACCTGGAAAATCCGTGGAAATTGAGCTTTCCCAGCCAACTCCCTGCCCTTCAAAAGCCTATTTTTAGGTACACTTTTGATGCAGCCAATTGCAAAGCAAACAGGTTTGGATATTTTACTTCTCCCCCTGGAATGTGGGGTCTGCCTTCCCCCYGGTGAGATCAATCAAACACGGATCCCACGGATAAATTGCTGTGGGGTTGGCACAGAGGCTGTGCTGGGGGCGCAGCAGAGCTCTCAGGGTGCCGTGCCCGCTCTTTGATCCCAGATGGAAGAGCCTGGAAGCTCTGTGCCGTGGGATTTGTTCGGTTGATCTGGGAGAGCAGCTCAGGGTTCGCAGCCGCGTCCAGGGCTCGCTCCCGGCTCCAGCTCCGGGGTTTTGCGGAGCCCAGGAAATGTCTTTTTTGTGTGTTTGGGGTTTTTTTCTTCCTCTTCCCATAGATGGAGGTCAAGTTCAAGTGCTGTTGTGGAATGCACTCCCCCGTGGATGCAGGGCAGGGATAGTTCCATGGAAAGCTCCCTGGAAAGCTGATGCTGAATTAAAGTTTTTTAGGGTCAGGCTCAGCCCTTGGCCCCAACCCGTGGCTGCATTTTGATGGGCAACAACTGCAAACAACCCTGCACAATCTCAAAGCCATTTCCTACCCTGCCTCTTCAATAACATTCCATTCACCCTCCAAAATGGTAAGTTTGGGTTTGTATTCAAGACTTTGGCTCCGTATTCACTTGGGACTTCTGTAGCTCGACGAGAAGCTGGGATTTTATTTGAATAATCTCTTGTCTCTGAGGCTGAATAACATTTGTGTTTTGAGCAGATAACAGTTCCAGCAGAAATAAATTTCCTGTTGTCCCCCTATCTCTCCTCCTGAAGCGTTTCTCGCCGAGCAGTTGGCCCTGGGAGGAGCTTTTGGGCTTGCATTATCAATGAGTGCCTTCCCTTACCCGAGGGCCCTGTTGGTTTTGGTCGTTACAAACCTTTTCAAACACTCTTGATTAATTGCAGTGTTTTATGGCTGAGAACTTCTGTTTTCCTCCTCTTGGGAGATGAAGCCAGTACTGATTTTTTTAAGTCTCTGCTTGGAATTCTTCTTTTTTTTTTTTTTTTAGCTAAATGGTTTTCTGAGTGTTTTACGAAGGTGAGATTATTGTAATGTTTCTGCTTCACTTCCTGAGAACTGAATGAAGGGAAGGAATAATTGGAGTATAACCCAATTTACTACACGGAGCTGTCATTTCTTTTCCCCTAAACTGGCCATATTTTATATCTTTTTTAAATTTTACTTCCTTGCTGATTATGATACTGGATTTGAAACAGTTCCTGTTCCCAGAAACAGTTCAGTCCATCAGTTTGGAACTAATAAGTAACACATTTCTCAGAGGCAGAGCAGGTCTCACATTTGGAAATGACTCAGTTCTTTCAGTCTCATTCACATTAAACTGGTTTTACACCCTTAAATGCATAAAACCACTTAAGTGACTTTTAAACACTTTTCCCATTTCCTCCTTTTGTAGAGCCAGAAGGAAAAACAAGATTTTCCTTGGGTGCAGGTCCTTGTTCTCACTCATCTCCTCCTCCCCACACCACCAAGGGCTTTTAAGTGTAAAAAAGACCCAGTTATTGATTTTAACACCTTGTGTCACCTCTTCTGTTGTGTTTTCCCAAGTGAGTTGAGTGCCAACGTGAATGTTCCTAACGTGACAGGGTCACTCTGACAAAGGGAGCTGTTATTAAATGTGGTTATCCTGGCTCAGATCTCGGGTGAGCCTGGTGCGTATTTGTTTATTTCCAGAAATGTTTCTTCAGTCTGCTTTAAATTCATGGATTCTGCCTTGCCCTGGCCGGATCTCCGTGCTGGGAGGACAGAAACTAGGAAACCTCCTGTAAGAGGGGCCCTAAAATCACAGAATCCTGGAATGGTTTGGGTTGGAAGGGACCTCAAATCTCATCCAGCTCCAGCCTGGCCTTGCCCACTTGCAGGGATGAGGCAGCCACAGCTTCCCTGGGAAACCTGAGACAGTTTCGGGAGGAAAAAGCAGCTCCCTTGACCCCTGGCTGGAGAAGAGCTCCCAACCTTGATGTTGCTTCCCCAGGTTCCCTAGGATTCCAGCAGGATTCCCCAGGGCTGGGAAGAGCAGCAGAGCCCAGCGTGGGAAGCAGGCTCTAGGGAATCCCTCCCTTGGCACGTTCAGTCAGTTCACTCCAAACCCAACCAGGAAGGGACCAGGCCTCTGATCTGGTGCTTAGGAGACTGCACTAATTAAAATCAGCAAAAATTCCCAAGGCTCTAAGTGCTGGGAAGGCGTTGCTGCCACCAAAACAAATAACCAGGCTTCAAACCTGAGCCTGGCAGCCCTTGGCAGGGCAGCTGTTGGCACAACAAGGCTTTAAAAATAAGATCAAATTAAAGCTGCCGCCTCCTTTTCCTCACTGATACTGCGAAATTCCTCCACACTGCCTTTGATGTCCAGGGTTTTTCTCTGGAAAACGACGAGGAAGGGTTGGGAGCAGGTTAAAGACTTGGTAGTGTGGATTAAAGTTTGTTCCGGTGAGGCTTGGTAATAAACTGGGACTCAACCTGCTGTCAGTTACAGCACATTCCTCTTGGGAATTTGACCAGAAAAAAATAAGGAAAGGCCAGTTGAAGCCAACTCCTTGTGTTCCTGGGAATCTTCTCCATCCAGCTGAGGAGCAGAGCTGATGTCAGGCCCCTGCAGCCCTTTTACAGCTGAACGAAGGACAAGCTGCTCTCTCTGTGGTGGAGAAGTTCAGGAATGTTGTATAAAATTCAGGAAAAGGGGGGGAAAAAACCCTCAAGGAGCCTCATCCTCACGGGGCTGACACTGAGTGACTCGTGCACCTCCCCATGTCTGGAGCGCTGGGAGATTCCTTCAGGATTTTAGGGAGAAGTGGCTGTGGCCCATCAGCTGGAGCTGGGAGCGGCAGAGGAGGCACAGCAACAAATATGTCCAAACTCTGAGCAGATTTAGCTCTGATCTCTCCCATCTCCTGTGTTCAGGCTGCTGCAAAATTCCCCTCTAAAAACACAAGGCAATGGAATTAAACCCTCTCCAGAAGCGGCTCCTTAGGGAAAACAAGGGAAGGGAGGCAGGGGCAGAGCTCTGGAGCTGCTCCCATTGTGCCAAGGCTCATCACATCACAGCCCGGGGCTCCCCTCCCGCGGGGGGCACGGGGGGACCTGTCTGGGCCCACTGCTGGGGGCGGCTCCGGGGCTCTTTGTGTGTCCTGACCCCGGGCAGTTCCTCCATTCTTCCCTCGTTAATCCCGGGATTTGTGCAGTGCCAGTGACCCCTCAGGAAAGGCTCCCGAGCTGCCGGGGCTGGGAATCGTCAGTGATGATATCTGGGGGAGTTCATCGGGGAACTGCTTTTAGCATCAGAGGTTCAAGTCACCCCTGGGATTGAAGATGAGGCCGATGAGGGGAATTAATCAAATTAATCACGAAGTTACTGATGCATCCATACTGTAGGGATTTTTGGTTTGGGAAGAGCAGGAGCAGAGGAGATGAAGCCTCGGCTGGTTCTAGGACAGCTCCTGCCTGGCTCCTGGTGCTGGAACAGCAGCAAAAATTCTAGAGGAGTGTGGCAGAAAGGAAAATAACTTTTAGGGAGGTGAAAGGGAGAGAAGGGCACGACCTGTGAAGACACAGAGACCTGGGATGGTGGTGAGCAAGTGGGGTACAACCATTAAATCAGGTTTGCCCTGTTCTGTCACTGCGAGATTTGAGTGGAAAACTCTCTCATTATTCTTTTGATGAGCCTTTATTTTAATTACTGGAATAGAATTAAGGCTCTCCCACTCCCCAAGGATCCCTTTCCTGTTTCTCTGCAGACAGGTGTATGGCCTCATCCTTCTCTGTCTCCAGCCCCTCCAAGGCAGGATTCATCCTCCAAGAGAAAGATGGATCTTATCCAACAGCTGCTTCCAAGCCTCTGGAAAGGAGCAGGGCTGGGGTGTCCTTGTTCTGCAATCGCTTCCTGTCTGCAGAGAACAAGGGCTGCAGAATAAACACGCTGGGAAATATTTGCACTGTGTCCTATAAACAGGGTTATGTTGTTTACCTGAAGCAAATATCTGCCTGTCAGCTCTATGATAAAATAGTCAAGAAAAGGCACAATTTTAATCCTCCAGAGTTTCGTAGATAATTGTTCTTGATCAACTGGTCTGACGAGAAATGTCTTTTTCAGCAAATAGGACTGGGGTGGTTTCTGTAAATATTTTATAGTTGTTTTCTGTTTTGGTGGTTCCTGCTTCACCCAGTGGTGGATTGTGGCAGCTTCCTCAAAGAATTGACCCCAAATCCTGCACAAAACTGGCAACACTGAGAAGCGTTTTGCACGCTCAGGAGAACTGGAGGGATCGAGGGGAGAAGCAGGGATGGGAAGGAAAAAGCTGTGAGTGGGGCAGAAGGGCCAAGGGCACCGCCAGGAGTGTGGGGACACCTCCAGTGTGCCTGGAGAAAGGGTCTGGATTCAGAACCAGAGGATTCTCCTTGTTCAGGCCCTGCTTTATTCAAGCAACTGGAACTTCGCAGAAAAGCAGAACTGGGAGTGGGGCAAACAGCAAGCCCTGCTTTTTCCACGTGTCCTTGTTCCAGGGGCACTGGCATCACCCAGACACGGTTCAGGGAAGGTCTGCAGGCTCCTGCATCCCCTGGGCTCTGCTCTCACCCACGCCGAGCCCCGGGGCTGATGCCGCCCTGGGCAGTGGAGCCGATGGCTCACGGGGGGCATCACCTGCAGGCGGCTGAGCCAACTGGCTGCAGGGAAGGGCCGGGAGGCTGACCGGGAGCTGGCAGCTTCCCTGGCACCCGGAGAGGGCGCAAAKCCACGGCTTTGCCCTCGCTCGGCAGCACGGGAGGGGCGGCAGGGCGCGGGGGTGGTGTCTCTCGGAGCTGCCGGCGCCCAACGCGCGGGGAGGGAAAGAGCCCAGCCCASGGGCGGCTCTCTCCGAGCGGATTTGGATCCAAACAGCCTCACCAGGAAGAGCCTCAAATCTCGCGCCTGGAGCTGGAGGTTGTAAACTGACCCAGTGGCAAAGGGAGCGTGGGCTGCAGGGAAATCGAATTCACCCCCTTGGGGTGGGAGTGGGTGGGATGTGAGCGATTATTTGGTGAGSAAATAATTTCAGAGGGCAGGGAGACCCTTCCCACCTCGTTCCACACCCTGCACTGCCCAGGAGGTTCTTCCCAGCCTCATCTGTAGGACCGAGGTGGGCGAGGAGAGGCAGAGGGGCGGTGCMGGGTGTGGAACGAGGCGCTGCAAAGCGCTCCCTTTGTCCCCCCCAGCGACCTCCCCGAGGGTCACTGGGCTGTCCTTGGGGTGCAGAGGGTTAAAGGGCTCCGCGGGGCCACGGCAGAGCTGGGGATTAAAGTTCAGAGGGCTGGAGCTGGAGCTGTGGCTGGGCACCCACCCAGGGCTTCCTCTTCAYGCAGGGGAAGTGTGGGGTTACCTGCACACCGGAGGTGACAGCGAGAGAAAAACACCAAAACAACCTCGGGGAGGAGGGGRGGGCGGGGGAGAGGATTCAGCAGAGCCCTTGTTCTGCTCCTCCTGAGCTTCCYCTCCCTGGAGCTGTTTGGGTTTCTGCTGCTGTTGTGGCTGCCTGTCCCTCCTCGTGCGTCCCGCGGCAAGGCCACCCCGCAATCCCAGGCAGCCACAGCTTCGGGGACACCGCCCTAAACCCTGGGTACCCCCCGAGAGGGAGCAGGGCTGGGCTGGGACAGGCAGAGGTGAAGAAGGCAGCCCAGGGAACAGCAGGGGGAAGGCCGAAATGTTTGTCCTGCTCTCTGTAAACAGAGCAGAAGTGCCCAGACTTCGGGCCCGATGGAAACGATTTCACCCAGAGCTTCTTCCTCTCGGCAGGGATGGCAGCGCCGGGGCTGAGCAGCGAACGGTGGGAGCCAGGCCAGGATCAATAAGGGTTTTGAAGAGTTTGTTTGCCTGGCTGGAAAAGGCCTTGGAATCCAGTGAGTGGTGCACAGCGACCCCACGTCCCCACCAAACCAGGAAAGCTCTCCTAACGAGCTTCGCAGGAGGGCTCAAAATCAAGAGGTGGTCGAAGCCTTGAGACTCCTGGTTAAAAAGAAATAAATAAATTTTAAGGTTCTTGGCTTTGGCAGTTTATGGCYGATCGTGGTTCCGAGCTTTCCTCTACAACCAAAACATGGATATTTTTAAAAATAATAATAATAGTAATAATAATAATTATAATAATAATAAAGAAAACGCTCATTGAATCCATGACTCCAAGTGCCCGGAAAACAAATATTGTGAAACTTTGGGCAAAACTGGGGGAGCTAAAAATGATGCAAGGCATAACCCGTGTAGTGCTGGTCCAGCGTCCTCCCTGCAGCCTTATCCAGGGAAAATCAGTTACCTGGGAATGATGCTGCTGAGGGAGGAGACAGGGAAGCTGTGGGATGCTGCAGCTTGGCTTTGCTGTGGGAGAGGGAGCAAAACAATCCCTGAGCCTTCGGGAAGGGGCACCTTCCAGCCTGGCACGGCTCCAGCCGCAGGGAATCGTGGAAGGGTTTGGGTTGGGAGGGACCTGAAAGCTCACCCAGTTCCACCCCCTGYGCTGCCCCGAGCTCTCCCTGCATGGAAAATGCAACTCCTGCAGTTCCCCTGCCCCAGATTCTCCCTCCCCAGCGCTGCTGACTGTGCCAGTTCCTTCCTGCACTAGAGCTCATCACGCAGCTCCCTTTCCATGCCTCGATTGTCCCTCTGGCGTGCCGGAGGATCCCTGGRTGTCCCTCCATCCATCCCCTGCCGCTCTGGGCACCCTCCCACCGCCTCCCAGCCCTCCCGAGGGTGCCGAACGGCTCATTTCTGGCACCCCACGCCCTGAGCGCTGCAGCCTGGTGGCTTCTGCTGCAGTGCTCGAGACAAAAAAAAATACATTTCCTGTTTAAAGAGAGCGAAGATCAGCCCTGAAGCGCAGCCTCCTGCTCRGGCCACCTCGAGTACAAACAGCCTGCCCTGCTGGCAGCTGCTGGYGCTTGTTCCAGCGCCTTTTTCTCTCTAAAGATGTTTTATACACAATTACGCGAAGTCCGTCTTCTGCCAGCATCGCTCCCGACTGGCCCGAGAGTTTTTTACCTCTTCCAGAAGCCCCRGCGTGAATTCCCACCTTTGCTCCCGAGGCAGCAGCACTAAACACCCCCGGAGTGGGGTTTGCTTTGCATTTCCCTGACGCTTTTCCACGTGGCAGCTCGGTGAATGCCCACTCGAGCCTCCCTGGGTGGGGTGCTGGGGTGGGGTCCGTGCTCTCTGCCTGCAGAGGGGCAAAGGTTTGGGCCGTGGGTCAGCAACCGAGGCTGCAGTCGAGTTCAGGGCTTGGATTTTCYGTGGGGAAGCACAAAAAAGGGCTTGGAGCCACCTCAGGCCTGGCTGGGGTGGGATTTACCTCCAGAGAAAMTCAGAGCATCCATGAAATCGGTGTGGAGGGGAGCAGGGTGGTGCATTCTCTCCGGGGAGCTGCAGCAGGAGAATCTGATCCTATGTGCCCAGGGTACGGCTCAGAGCCTCCTGCTCCCCAAATCCCTGTTTTCCCTGCCCCGTGTGATGCTCTGGTCAATGCTCTGGTGGATGCCACGAGCTCTGCTCATGGATCCATCACACCGAGATAAGAGCAGGGCCAATCTCTGCTATGATCTAATCGGGCRTGAGCAGCTGAGGTGGCAGTTGAGTCTGGATTTCCTCTGCTCGATAAATAATTCTGCTTTGCACATTCCCATGGTGGCTCCATCCTGCATCATTCTGAACCTTCTGGTCCTGCTTCACAAAAATGATGCATTTTTAAGCCCAGGGCTGGATCCAGTGAAACCAGCAGGATAAAYGAGGTCAGGCCCTTATCGCCAGGTTTGGGTGCCCAAGTTTAGGGGTCTGTTCCCTCTGTGCTCCCTGCACTCCGAGTTCCTCATGGAGTTAATCCTGTGGAGCAGAAGGCAGGGGAGGCAAAGCTGTGCTCCAAGCTAAGAGTGAAAATTCYTTGCTGGAGAGGGAGAACAGAGCTGTGTTTACCTGCAGCTCCGGGCCACGAGGGACAGAGCGTCTGGCTGGAATTTGAAGGGATTGTTGCCGTCAAGATCCGTTGCACCACCTGCAGCCTTTATCAACAGTTGCCAAGTGCTTGTCTGAGTGTGTGTCAATAGTGTTATCGCTGCTTTATTACAGGGAAAAGGGTGTGAGGGGTGGGAAGGCTCTGCTCCCAGGGAACGGGGACAGGACGAGGGGAAACGGCCTCAGGTTGTCCCAGGGGAGGGTCAGGTTGGACATAACAGGAGGAATTTCCCCRTGGAAAGGGTGGTCAGGCACTGAAGGGGCTGCCCGGGGAGGTTTGGAGTCCCCATCCCTGGRGGTGTCCAAGGAATGCATGGACGTGGCACTCAGTGCTCTGGGCYGRGGACAAGGTGGGGATGGGGCACAGCTTGGACTGGATGATCCTGGATCCTCWGTGACTCTGGGATTCAGAGCAAACCYTCYGTCTCCAAGAGGTTTTGGTCTTCTGTACTGCTATGAAATAATAAATATTAATTTATCTCGTGGCTTTTGAGAGAAACAAGGGTTTGTGTGACCTCCCCACCTCCTGGTGTGGGTGTAGACGATCCTGGAGCTGTGTCTCACCCTCTGGCCCRTGACACACAAGCAGAGCCTCCCCTGAGTGACATCCAGGAGCTGCCACCACCACCACAGCCTGTAATTTCTGCCTTCGAGCTGGCGTCTGAAGCAGGCTCACCCAGTGAGTCAGAGCTGGGAATAGAAGATAGGAAACTGAAATTCTGAGTCCTGCGGTGCCCAGCTCCGTGTGGGCACAGGGTCTGGGAATCCACCTAGGGAGAGTCATTTGCTCCAGCGCTAAAGAAGGAGAACATAAAAAAACCCCAGCAGTAATGGCTGTTTAATTGCTTGTGACTTCTCTGTCTAGAAAACAGGAGCAGCTCTCCCCACCCAAACTGGATTCCGGCCCTTTCGCAGCTGAAGTCACAGCCCAGCTCTCCAGCATTTTTTGTTGGGTTTGGGTTTTCTTATTACCGAGTTCCTATCTGGCTCTAGAGTGCCAAAAATGCTTTTTTTTTTTTCCCAGGAAAGAGCAGTGTCGTTTCTCCTCGCCAGGCACCCCAGTGAGTTCTCCAAGTGACACCAAATGCAGGTGCTGCCCTGCTTTTCCTGCCCGGGGTGGGTCCTGCCGGCAAACCTCGGGAGGGAGCAGCTGCTCCCAGGGAAAACACAACCATCCCGCTGACCCGGGCTGAAACGCGACGTGGAAATGGGATTTTTGACCTTGAGAGGTACAAAGTGGCTCGAAGGAGGGACCCCGTGAAGGTTGAAAATAACTCATCTTTGTAACGCTTCTGTAACGAGCAGAGCCGGGTGAATCCACGGCAGAACAAAGGGGCCGAATCTTTAAATAGCACGGAGCAGCGCAAGGCTTTTGACGACTTTTTTTGAAGCCTTCAGCTGAAGAACTGGCCCGAGCGTTTGCAAACATTAATTTAGGAACAGCTGGTTTCGTCAGCCGCATTCTTGTCTCATTTTTCCTCTCCCCTGCTCATTCTGTTCACACACAAAAATAAGATGCTTGTTGCTGCAGATGTTTGGGGAAGGCTGCTCTGTCTGAGGGTTCTCATCTCGAGGGCTGTGGGGATGAATGGAACATTGATTTTCCCTCGATTTAGGGTTCTGTTCAGCTGCTCTTATTCAAGTGAGGTGCTGATATCATGTCTAGATCTCTCTGTGTATAAATGTGTATATTTTGTGTCCCTCTCCCTCGCACGCCATGTGCATCTCCCATGAATAATGTCCAGGGCCAGGTCACAAACTTCCCATAGCAGGGGCCCTATTTGCACACAATCCGAACCAATACGAGGAACGACCACATCGGGAAACCCAAACAAAACGAGAAACTGCTCCTGCTGCGGGTAATGCTCCGGCGGGAGGGAGGGAAAAGGAGAAAAGGATAAGAAATGTTGTTTTGTTTTTAAAGGAATGCCGGTTATTTGGGGTGAATGGTCCTGCGGGATGGACCGGCTGATGGGGCTGATGGCAGCGGCGGGGGCTCGGCTGCGGGAACGGGGATCGGGGAACGGGGCTGAGGGAATAGGGCTCGGGGAACGGGGATCGGGGATCGGAAAACGGGGATCAGGGAACGAGGCTGTTTTCCCGACAGGGGCTGCGGAGAACGGGGCTGCGGCGCCAGGGGTTTGGCCGCAGGGATGCGGGAACGGGGCTGTTCTCCGGTGGGGGCTTCGGGGATGGGGGCTGTTCTCCCAGCGAGGGGTTCGGGGATGGGGCTGCGGGGGTCGGGGCTGCGGGGGTCGGGGCTGCGGGGATCGGGGCTGTTCAACCAGCGACGGGTGCGGGAAACGGGACTTTTCTCCCAGCGAGGGGTACGGGGATGGGGCTGCGGGGATCGGAGCTGCGGGGCTCGGAGCTGCGGGGATGGGGCTGTTCTCCCAGCGAGGGGTGCCGGGGATCGGGGCTGTTCTCCGGCGGGGGCTGCGGGGATGCTCTGCCGGCGGAGCTGCGGGGCACCGCGGCCGCGGGGCAGCTCCGGGGCGGGGGGAGGCGGCCCGGGGGGGGCTCGGTGGCGCTCCGCCCGCGGCAGCGCATGCTCCCTGCCCGCCCAACCTGCCCTTTTAAACGGCGGCGGAGGCGCGGGCGCCGGGCTGAGCCCCGGCCGCCGCAGAGGTACGGCTGGGCACGGGAGTGGGGCCGGACACGGGGCTGGACGCGGGCACGGAGGCCCGGGGGGCGCGGGGCTCCGGGGGGATGCGCGGGCGGGGATGCGGCCGCCCCGGGATGCGGCCGCCCCGCAGGGATGCGGCTCCCGCTGCCCTCCCGGGGGAGCTGCCGGGGGGCTCCGGGGGGATCAGCGGGCTCGGGGGGGGTCGCACCGCGCTCGCACTCGCAGCCGGGACCGAGCGCTGCCCGGCGGGCCGGCCGGGACGGCGGCGCTGCCCGGAGGAAGAGGAGGAGGAGGAGGAGGCGGTGCGGGCTCCGTGCGCGATGCTCCGGGGTTGGAGCTGCGGGMAGACAAAAAACCCTCGCGCGTCGGGAAGCGGAGCGGGAGCGGCTGCGGGTCGGGCCGTGGGCTGCGTGTCCCGCGCGTCCCGCGCCTCCCCAGGCCCGCCCGAGCCCCGGTACGGCGGGAGATCTCCCGGTGCTGCTCATCCTTGCCGGGACATCCGCGGTGGCCGCGTTGGTTCGAAGATGACGGAACGGGCAGGGGGTTCGGGAAGCGTGAGGTGGCCGCGGGCTTCCAGAAATCCTGACGATTTGCGGGGACAGCTCGGTGAATCCGTAGAACCCGAGGGGGGCAGCGCTTGGCGAAGGGAAGTTTTCATTACACCTGGTTTTAGGCTCTGTTTAGGTTTGCTGMCAGGGTACCTCTGCCTCCCCTTCAGCTTAGTGGGATCTGCTGCCTTAAGCGTGGTACCTAAATGCCATAATGAGGATGTTCCAGGGATTCCTGGAATATCCTGGACTTTGGCAGGACTGGAGATTTAGGTGGTAAAACGCCGTAGTTGTTTATSATAAACACCAACTACCAGACTAATTTGTCTTCCCACGGATGACAGCTTCAGGAGGAAGAGAAAAGCGCTAAAATAAACTTACTAATTTTTTGCTGGTGATGGCCAGACTTGGCAAGAAGCTTAATTTTCATTCTTACGTTTAAAACAAACAAAAAAAATGGGAAGGGAAGCATATCAGGAACAGCTTTCCTGGTGTTCACCTAGACCTGTCAGGCTCAAGAGCAGCASAGAGAGGGTGACCAGGCTCAACCCAAATCCCATTTTTGCCCTGTTCTGGTTCTAGCTGTGGTTGAAGGGAGCAGCCTCTCTATGTGTAACATGAGAATAATCCCAAATTTATAGAAATGGAACATGAGTAAGAACTTCAAAAGTACCCAAATGACCTGGGCACTGAAGTCATGCAGGCACTCCTGAAAAACGTGTACCAGCCCTGAAACCTTTTCTATTATTCACCCCACCTGCAATTTTCTTTATTTCTTTTTTAATACGTGATTCTACCCGGACTTTCTGGCATCATCCACGGCTACTTCCCTTCCCTTCGTGGGGAGTGGCAGCGGAGCCAGATTGCCAACCCTGGGGATGCCAGGCAGTGCTTAAAACTCTGGGGCTTATTCCCACAGAACCTGGTGGAAGCCAAGAGCCCTTGGCTTATGGGATTTGGGGGCGGGGGGGGGGGGAAGGATTAGAAACTTGATATGGATAACAAGAACCTCCAGAATTAATAGCGAATTAAATGAGGGCTTTAGGAGGGGTGTAAATCCCTGTATTTCAGGGCGTAAACCAATCTTGGGATTTAGGGAGGAAATTCTCCTCRTGGGGAGGTTGTGCCTGCTCTGGCTGCTGCTGGGGATATTCCCCCACGTCTGTGGGGGAGCGTTGAGCGTTCCCCTGCACCTCTGTGGGTGTTGTGTCCTCCTGACGAGGTTCCAGTTAAATTACCCGAACCCCCCCGGGTGTTTCCCACCCCCAGGGCGTTGCTGGAGGGTCGGTGCCGTGTAGAACCCCTCTGGAGGCAGCAGCACCATCCCCTGTGAGGGCGGCAGCGGTTTCACAGCCCCTCACCCTTGTAGTAAAGTGATAGTAGCTGCCTCAGTGTGCTCCAGGCAAACTCCACCAGCAGCAGCGTTTCGAAGGAGCCCAGTCCGTTTTTGTCAGCAGCGAATCCGTGCTGGGAGAATCCAGGGGCTGGGATCGCTGGGCTGATCTCTGCCCTGAAAATTACAGCCCCGGGTCTCCTTTATCTTTGCCAGAGTCCCTAGGAAATGATGTTTAGCGTAAACTCTTGGTAACCTTTTCCCCAAAGTGTTTATTTCGCTGGAGCACTCAAGTGGCAGCGCTGGGGAGGGGAGGAGGGGAGCTTTTGGGTTTTCTCCCTGAGTTTCGCCTGCCTTCCCTTCGGCTGAAGCCTCCGCGTGGAGTTCAGGGGGATGGCTGGGCTGGGAGGGCAAGCCCTTAAAAATAAAAATATAACCTTAGTGCTGAGCTCAAGCTCTTTTCTTCCATGGCTTTTTCTCCTCTGACTGCAGAGGTTTTACACTTCTGTCACAGTGGGACCACCGAGCTTTTTCAGGGGAGCTCCGAGCGGTGTGAGCAGTGTTTGTGTTCGCCCTGCACCTCTCCCCGCGCTGGGGCAGTTCCCCCAGGGAGTGTCTGCTGTGGTGGTTGCTTCAGGTGCCCTTTCATGTGCTGCTGTCTCCTCGTCTCGGGCTGGGGCAGCATCAAAGCGAAGCCTGACCCGCTGGGTGGAAGTTGGGGAGGTTTGTGACGGATCCGAGGGAGCAGGAGGGAAAGGAGGTGGTGGCTGGGGTGAGCAGGTGAGAGCAGGGGTAAAGCATCAGGAGTAGGGAGAGCAGAGGGGATGGAGGCACAGAAACCCCAAATGTGCTGAATCTCCTCCTCCTGGAAATAATCCTGCCGGGTGATGGTGCCCTGTGGCTCCCGGAGCTGGCCTAGGACAGCTCCTGGTGACTAAAACTCAGCCTAAACAACTAAAACTCAGCCTAAACAGCCACCCTGGCAAGTCCCGTGGTCCCTCAGTCGTGTTCAGCTCATGATTGAGGCTGGGAGTGGAGCAAGGGAGTCATGAGAGGCTCGTGAGCTGCTGTCAGCTCCTCTCGGTGCTGGCTTGACTTCTGATTGCTTCATATGAGACATCAACACTGTCCATGTGGGAACAGGGGCTGGGAAAGGGGATGGAGACCCTTCATGGAGGAATCCTTGCTTTTAATAAGCAGGGGGAGGATCTAAAGCTGTCCCTGCAAGGTAGTCAGGCACGGATCTGCGTCATTTTGCACTCACCATAAACAAAACAACAGGAAAACAGTGAATTAAAGGGTTATTTTAACAGTTCTGTGCCCTGATGCTCAGTTATCCCAGGCTGATGATCTGAAACCTGTCCTGTTCCTTGTGCTGCTGTTGCTCCTCCCTGCTGGAAGAATCTGATCCCGAGTTAGGGGAGCTGCAGAAGTTGCTGCCGTGCCCAACCCCGCTGAGCCATGGAGTTGCTTGTTCAGAAAACAAAGCTGAGTGGAGCTCCAAGGCCCCCGTTCCATTATTGTTTGTGTGCGCCGTGTTCCTCGGAGCTCCTCTAATTGGTGCCCTTCCTCCTTGTTTTCATACCCTAAAAATGTCAGCTCCTCTCGCCGTTCCAAAATATTTGCTTAACATTTTGCCAGCCTGCGGGAAGAGGAGAACCAGACCCCCGCGAATATTGTCTGGCAAAATAAGGAGCGCGGTGCAGGAATGCGGTCCCAAAGGCTCCTTTGTCCCGGGGCTGGGGGCGGCTGGAACACACACAGCCACGAGCAGGTGCCTGGTTTGCGGCTCTGAACCCTTTTTCTTCCTCCCTCCTGCTGCACGTGAGCTAAAAAAGTGCYCTTAGCCCACGTCCCGAGGACCTGGCCCTGCCTTCAGTCCGGGGGAAACCTCATTCCAGAGCCAGCTCGCGGGTGATTCGCAGTTGAGTTCTCGTAATTGCCGGGCTTGGAATATCTCAGAAGGTTTAAGGATGGCCTCTGGCGAAGTAATGAGGTTTATTTGCAAATAGAGGCTTTAGAACAACGCCGGGCCCTGGGGTTGGTTTGTGAGGTGTGAAAGTTTTTCCCTTCCATCGAGGGAGCTGCTTTGGTTGTTTTGGTTTTTGTTTTTTTTCCCCMCACYTTCATTTTGTTGGGAGCTGAAGTTCTCCGGGGTGGTTTGTCTGCAGGAGCTGCGACTTCAAGGAAAGCCCAACTGTAATGAGTGCAGTGACTCAAATCCGTGCGGGTTGTCAGCACTCAGGAGACATTAATGTTCTTGCAGAGCAGGCTGGAGCCGGGTCCGGGAATAACRTGCACGGAGCTGTGGATAACATCGAAATCCTGCTCCGGGTTTATGGGCTGAGACTGTGGGTGAAATGGTGCGTGCAGGAAAATCCTTGGATCATGCTTTCGCTGCTGGGCGCTGGGGGTGAATCCTGCTGGGATCTGCCTGGCTGAGGGGGGGATCAGAGCTTGGCTTTAATGCTGGTTTGCCTTCCAGTTGCTTGTTCTTAATTTAGGGTTAATGGGCAGAACTGGCTCTTCAGTTGGACCTGAAGTGGGTGTGACCAAGCTCCTCCACCTTAGCTGGACCTTGAGTGAGGTCCCKGATGGTGATTTTATGCCTTTTCCACCAGCTGTGCTCAGCCTGGGAATGCTGGGCTGGATCTGCCTCTGGAGGAGGACCTGCCACTGCTCCAGGGTGTTTTCCTGCTCTCTTCCCCCTCTGTGGTGTCACTTCAGTTTGGAGCACCCGAAGCGTYTTTTGGTCACCTCCAGGACCTGAGCTGAGGCTGAGTGTCCCCTCAGTGCTCTCCCCGYGCTACCTCGGTCTGGATCCCGGCACAAATTAGCAAACCCTCCCTTTGGAGCCGCGCAGGGAGAAGAAAGGATTGTTGTGGTCACACAGAGAGAGCTCCTTGTAGGTCTGAGGCAGCTCGCACATACAAAGGGCTGGAGCACAAAGGGACAAGGAGGGGACAGTGGCTCGCGGGGCAGCGGGCTGTGGTGCCAGGTACTGGCTCGTGGCGTGACAGGGGAGGGCTTTGTGTGGCCGCCGTTGGTGTCGGAGCCCGGAGGTGCTTTTGGGAATGTTTGTGACAAACGGGAGCGGCGCCGGGACAAAAGGGTCCTGTGCCACGGCCGAGGCTGGCTGGGCAATGAGTGGGCCTGGAAGGGTGGCTTTCCGTGAGGATTGAGTGGAGCTGGGGCCGGGAGAGAGGCTGGATGGGGGCTGGAGAGGGCTCTGAGCGCGCACGTGGAAAGGAGAGCGCAGGAGTTACACGGGGGATGACTGSAAGGAAGGAAGGAAGGAAGGACAGACACTTCCCAGCTATTAAATCTTTGAGCCCGTGGATATTGTGTCAGGGGGAATTCCTGCAGCCTCAGTGCTTGGGCTCCATCCATTGGGGCAGGCCGAATCCTTGGAGAATTTGTTGGGAGCAGCCGTGCAGCAGCCCCGGGGAGGAGGATTCAACAGGGCTCCCTTTCATGCCTGGTTCCTGCCAACAGTCCCCGTTTGTGCTGCCCCCAGAGCCCCCATTCATCACTGTCTGTGGCCAGTGCTGGGAGCAGGGGATGAGCCTTCTGGGCAGGAGCAGGGAATGCTGGCTGTCCCTTGGATCCCAGGCTGGCCGGCGCACGCTGATGCCCAGCTGGGATATCCCGGGAAGACACTCCTGGTCGGCCCTTTCCCAGCCCTTTCCCAGCTCCTCCTGGGCACAGCCTGCCCGAGGTGCCCTGGCTGAGTGCCCGGGGCTCGTTCCAGGGATATCAGAGGTCTTTGTGCTCCGTTTGTAGCTCGCTGAACTTTAATCCAGCAAATAATGGCCAGAGGGAGCCCAGCGTGGGGAGAAAACCCTGCCCCTACTCCAGCCCTCAGTGCGCAAACCTTCATTCAGGCTTTGCTGTTAAAACAGGGTTTTTAACAGCAAACACGGAGTAATTCCAGCTCTCAGAGCACTTCCCTCCCTGCCAGGCTGTGCCCTGCGCCACAAAACCCCCGAGCTCAGAGGGCCCTGCAGGATCAGGGCAGCTTTGAACTCGAACCCCAGGCCCTAACTGCTGAAAAGCGAATAATTGAGGCTGATGTTCTTCCCAGGGCTCGAAATAGAAGGGAGGTTCCTGTTTGGGTGGGGAGTTGGGGTGGTAAAAATGCCTYGCTCCGTTCGCCTCCTATGGAAACGGCAGCTTTGAGCCTTGTTTTTGGGAAAGTGGGAAATTTCCCTTCCAGATAYTCCCTGCTGCTCTGTTTATTTTGGTGAGTGTTAACCCTGCGTGCTCGGAGTCCGTAACGCAGGAAATCGATAGTGAGGATGGGGAAAAGGAAAAAGCTTCTTAAGTTCCCTGTAAAGACCTTCCAGTGAAACTTATCTGCCTCAGAAAAGAAAATCTGATTGCTCCTTATCTTCGCAATTACCCGGACAATTTCAGGCAGAAATAAAATCGCGGAATCTCCTGTTTTCAGACCCAGGCCTCGTGGCTGGTCTGTCACGATAAGGAAAAGGCTCCCTGTGCTCCAGCAGTGATCTGAGGGCCCTCATTAACCCGGAGGAGTTGATGTGCTCAGGCAGGAGGCAGAGCTTGGGGCAGTTTTTGCTACCCCAGGCACGTAAAACTGCTTTTTTTTTACAGCTCTGATCCGTGGGGTTTGCCCTTAAAGCACCCCAGAAAATTCCCATTATTCCCTGCACGCCTCCCCCTTTGGCAGAGGGTGCTGGCCAYGGCCGGGGTGACAGAAAGTGCTTTGGAATGTCAGCACAAACCCCCTCCATGGCCAGAGGGGACTGGGAGGGCAGAAGGGGGACAGGGATATCTCGGAGCAACTCCAAATTTAAAGTATTTAGACAGTTTTGCTTCATCCCCTCCRCCCTACACGCTCCCACCTGCCTGTCCCACAGCCATTCCCCTGCCAGGGACACCGAGGGAATATTCCCAGGGCAAATCCTGGCTGCTGCCTGCTCGTGCTGGGCTGGGAGCGCTGGGGGCTCGGTGCTCCCGGCTGGCCCGGGGCTGCTCCTCACCCTGCAAAGGCTCTTTGTCTCCTCCAGAGCCATGACCTCATTTTGCAGACGGGAAACAGAGAGGGGAGAAAYCCCCCCCAAAACCTGCCAGGGGAGGTCAGAGGCCTGGCTGGGAGATGTGTGAGCATCCAGCTCCTCCGGCGGGGACGCGGATAACCGGGATTGCGGAGCGGAGAATCACCAGGGAATAACGGACCAAGGACCATTAGTGCCGTGGGTGTGTCCRGGGCTCGGAGTGTCTCCTTCGAGGAGGAGCACGAGGCCACGCTCCCCAAACTCCCAGCAAGAGGGGATCTGGAAGTGCGTGCCCRTCGCTCTCCGAGGCTGCGTGGGGTTTGGATTGTGCTGCTTTTTTCCCGAGGAGCAGACTCCTGGCAAAAGGAGGGATGGGTGGGTTTCGGTGCTGAGGGGTGGTGGCTCCCGCTGGGGTTAAATGTGACCCCTGTGTGGGAACAGTTTGGGGTCGTGGACACCCCTTCATCCCTCTTGGAGCTCCATAGGTTTTTCTGCAGTGCTCCAGCTGATCCATGGCTGAGGGTTTGGATTTGCAGCCTCCTGTCSGTGCCAGCCTTGGCCTTTGCTCTGCCCTCTGCTTTTTGCTCGGACACCAGAACTGTCCTCCCCACCCCAGAGCTGGCCCTGGGACTCCACCGGCCCCGTGACTGTCCCAGCTTTCCAGATAAAGCTGGACACGATGGGGCAGAAGTCCTGGAGCTGCCTGGAAGCACGAGGAGCCRGGGCTGACTTGCTGAGGGGTCAGGTGTCCCCTCACACGGCCTTTCTGCTTCAGCTGGAAACAAGAAGTTCCAGTTTCACTTCCCGCTTTGCCGGGCGGTGCAGGGCAGAGCAGCGAGGGCTTCTGCCTCCCCCTGCCCTCTCTGTGAGCGATGGGGAAACAATTCTGTGTCGCTCAGCACTGGTGGTGACAACCAGGGAGTTGCTCAGTGCTGAGCTGGCCCGTGCAGGGGACAGCCACGTGGGTGCCACCAGCTCTCCCCTTGGCCGGTCCCGGTTTGCTGGGATAAGCACTTCGTGATCCGCTTTCCCCCTTTCACTCAGAGTTTTTCCCCGCAAGGATTTCAGCAGCGCAAACCCAGGGAGTCCCACGCGCTGGTGGGGAGAGGATTCGTCCCTCCGAACAGGGTGGTGACCAGCACAGAAGTTCCTGTGCCGTTTAGGGAGCTGCAGGGGAAGGAACAGCAGGTCCCGAGTGTTCCCAGGATTCTGGTGAGTGAGGTGTGCCCTTGGCTTTGCTTTGCTGTGGGGTCGCTGGTGAGGATGCCGTGAGATTTGGACAGTCCTGTAGCCTGTGGTGGGCGTCCTGTGGGGGTTTGGAAGGACTGTCCAGTCTCAGGGCTCTGGGGACAGTGGGGACAGTGGGGACAGGGGGTGACAGTGCTGGACCCCAGCAGGATTCCCTGCAGGAGAGCTTTGGATGCTCCTCCACGACTGCAGAGCTCTGCTGAGGACGTGTCCGTGRGCCTGTCAAGGCACAGCAAACCCATCCCAGAGCCCCAGATCCCCCCTCCGCGGGGAAGGGTGGCTAACTGGCACGTGCAGCCGGCCTTATTGGGCCGGATCTGCTGCGGGATCCCGGGAATGGGGGGGTCTGAGCCACCTGTTGGCGTTCCAGCCGTGGGGAGGCCGCTGCCCTTTTTAAGTGTCCGTCTCTTTTTCCCTTGCTCCTCACTTCCCGGTATTCCCTTCACAACCGGCCCATTGTGCTGYGGGCTCCAGCAGCTGGGTGGAGTGTTTCAGGCTCAAGTGTAATTTCAGTGCTTTTAAAAGCCTTTGGAGGGCTTTTTTTTTTTTTYYTTYCCCCCCYTTTTTTTTTTTTTCATCCTGAAGAGGACAAGCAACGCCAACAAGGGATAATTTGATGGATTACTCTGCGGGGCTGAGGGGCTCTCCTTAATCCCCTTTGTGGGGCCGTCGGAGGAGACGCGGAGCAGAAGCCCCCCAGCCCCGGGCAGAGAAAAGGCAGCTCAGCAGGGTGGGTTTTCCACGCTGACACATAAATACAGCCCCGGTCATGTGGTGCCGGATATAATCCGTGCCCGTCCCCACGCCGGGGAGAAGGGGGCACCTGGAGGGGGCTCCGCTCTTCCCCTTCCCGCTCCGATTTACATTTTGATTCTTCTGCCGGGAAATAATAAGCGAGGGGGGAAAGGCCGGGGGAGAGGCTGGTTTTGGGATGGAGTGCCAGGGTGATGGGCACAGCCTTTGAGCACCAGAACCGAGCTGGGGGTGAAAAGCAGAAGCGGATCATCTCGTTTCCCCTCCCGCTCCTCTCATGAATAACAGCAAGAGCTTGGGTYGTGCGGCAGCCACACAAAGCTGGGGCTCTGGTGTGGAGCCAGCCAACCTTGTCTGGAGGTCTGGAGCCGTTCGCAGCGGCTCAGGGGAGCGTGACCAGCGGGGCTGAGGCTCCCGGGGCTGAAAACGCGGCCGCTCTCGGTGGCACGGCGCGCGTCGAGCGCTCGGGGAGGTTTGGCTCGGTGAGGTTGGGTGGGGAGAGGCTCTCTGCGGGATGCTGGTGGTGTGGGGGGAGGATGAAGCGCCCGTGGAGTTGTTGGAACGGCTCCTGGCAGGAGTGTGAGGTAGCAGGGTGAAGGGCAAGCAGGACGGAGCCGTCTCCACCCTGGAGAACATCCTCTCTGGAATGTCCGTTCCCACRTGGGGATGGCGCTGAGGCGCCTGTGCCGGGGATCCCTCTGTGCCTCAGGAGCACAAGAGGGCCTGGACAGCTCTGGATTTCAGCCCTGGGAGCAGCAGGATCCCGCTGGAGGTGCTGCAGAGGCAGGAGAGAACCAGCMCCCCCAGTCCTGACAAATCCGAGCGTGGAAGTCGGAGCTGTCCTGTGGGAAGAGCTCTTCCCGTAACCGAGCGCTCCTGCGGCGTCTGCCGTKTGTCACGGATTGACGCATCCCGGCTGCCGGACACTGCCCCGTGGGGTGAGGGAGGGAATTCCAAATGCTCCGGGGGGGCTCCCGGGTCTTCCTCGTCCTCCCTCCCGGGGATTTCCAGCCGCTGCCGAGGCGGAGATGAAGGAGCCGCGGAGCTCAAAGGAAGCGCGGAGTTCATTCASGGAGCCCAAACCCATGGCCCTTGCCCCCTCCCCTGCTCAGTGACCGCTCCCCTCCCCGCGCTGGGAACGGGGTCAAGGAGATTTGGGAGGGGAGGGGGCCCGGGGAGGGGGTCAGGAGAGGTCAGGTGAGTTTTCCATTCCGTCCCGAGCGGGCCTGCCAGAGCTATTCTCCATGGTGCCTTCCCCATTCAGCGGCCCTGAATGGACGCTGATGGCTGTGAAAGGCCCTGGCACGGCGGGGACGGCCCTTCCCCAGCGCTCCCCCTCGGGCTYTCTCCCACCCTTTCTTCCAAAGGGCTGCCAGGGGAGTGGGGGAATTAATGACGCTCGTAAAGAGCCCCTTGGAAGGCTGGAAATGTAAGGGTGGGGTTAGGAATGGGAAGCCTTTGCCCTCCCCTCTCTCCGTGTGCATCCAGGAGGGAAGGTGGGGATCCCCTGGGCACTGCCGGGCTGGAGCAGCCTCGCCTGAGCTAAGGGTTTTCCTTTCCCAAGGGAATAAGGCAGCCTTGACAGGTCAAAAATAATTGATGATAAAAATCATCACATGGTTTGGGTTGGAAGGAACCTTAAATCTCATCTTGTCCCACCCCCTGCTGTGGGCAGGGACACCTTCCCACTATCCCAGGGTGCTCCAAGCCCTGTCCAGCCTGGCCTTGGACGCTTCCAGGGATGGGGCAGCCACAGCTTTTCTGGGAAATCTGTGCTCAGACCCAGTCCTGGTTTTCCTCAGCCTTGCTGCTGCCTGTTCCTGTCCAAACTTCTCCTGGAGTGTGTGAGCAGGGAACGAGCTCTGAGTGGGGGAAATGCGTGAATCCAGCCTGCTGCCCCACTGCCCGTAGGGACGGGCTCCCGGGAAGCTGCTTTCCCTGGCTCCATCCTCTCCTCTCCCTGCCTTTGTCCAGCAGTGCTCTGCTCCTGCCCCCGGACCCGCCCTCCTACCTGGCTGCCAGGTGAAGCAGCCTCTGGGAGTTGATCTGTTGTTTCTCTGCAGGGAAAGGGCAGGAAAAGTCGTGTTTGCCAGCTTGAAAAGTAAACCAGAAGCCCGTGGGTTTGGAGATGGCTCGGTTTCCCTCGGGGAGGGAAGAGGAAGAGTAGAGCAAGAGGAAGAGCAGCAGCTGATGTCCCCATGGCACGCCAGCTCCGGGAGCAGCTGTGGAAAAGCCCCACATGTGGCTCCCTTCTGCTCCTGCCTGCAGGAAACGTCCCACAGCAGGGCTGGGGTGTCCCTTTTTGGGGCCTGGTGTTGTCCTTGTCAGGGTGCTTGGCGCTGTGCTCCGTAGGGAAGGACAAATCCCGTCCCTGCTGTGGGAATTTGGGGGGAACTGAGGCCGGAGGGGGAGAAGTGCCTGAGTCACATGGACCAGCCGCCCTCCATGGGGCTGGGAAAGGTCTCCCAAATCCCACTGGGATGCACAGGGTGCTGCCAGCTCACCTGGAGATGTGCAGCTGCTGCTGCTGGACCAGGAGCTCCYAGCTGGGGGCTGGATTTTCCTGACTCTTTGCACACCAGAGCCAAACCAGTCCTCCCACATAGTCCAAGGGATAAATTCCCCTGGGGAGGGATTGGATTAGCGGTTCGAGGGAAATGTGTTCGGTCTCGCTGCTGCTGGGACTGTTACTCAGGGCCAGCCTGTTACCTGCCTTTGAAAAGAAAATAACAACCCCACGTCCTAAATCTCTGCTGGGCACTGTGGAGCACCAGCAGGTCAGTGAGGGAGGGTGATAAATGGGAATATCAGGGGGTTTGGGGCAGGATTCAGGTGGGAGCCGGGTTCTGGGCGGGTTTGGGGCAGCACCCCGTGATGGGGTGCCAGCAGTGTTTGCCCAGCCCGGCGCGAGGGGCCCGGCACAGGAGTGGTTGGGTGTTAGTAACACCCCTGTTATCAGCAGAAAGGGAGGGCCCCGCAACCAAACCTGTGCTGGGTTCCACCTCTGCTGCCCTGCAAACACGGGAGCAGCTTTTCCTGGGAGCARCTTTTTCCTGGGCGCCGCGGGGGGCTCCTGCCAGGGCTCTGCGGGGACGAGGTGAGTCCTGGCTCCCGGAGCCTCCCGGGTCTTCCCTTTCCACCCCCTGTCCTCGCAGTTCAGGTCCTTTTCCTGCTCGGCACGGCCGTCTCGTTTCCCTGTCTCTATCCTGTGAAAAAAATTAAAGATGTAATCGATGGGTGTTGGGACAAAATTAACCTCAAGCAGAACAGGTTCATTATCTGCTGCAACTTTATCCACAGCTTGTTGCTGTTGATAACTTCTCATCTCTGGCTGCACACGATTGTTGCTCCTGGGATTTATTCTGTCGTTAGAGCCTCCTGAGGGTGTGGAGGGGAAGAGCTCAGATCTGTTCCTACCCACTGATAACAAATCCAGCTCTGCCTCCACAGTGAAATTCTCAGGGGGATGGAGAGATCCCTGCTGCCTCCCCAGTGCTCTGTYGTAGCGGTAAAAGGGAAGAAAACCATTTTTAATCTGTGTGAGACACCTTTTCCTTGATGCTTGGGGTTTATTTTGAGATAAATCCCCCTCTCCAAGCTCKCCAGACCCCGGACCACAGCAGACAGTGGACATCACATCTCCCTTTGAGATCTGAGAGCGAGGGTGGCTCWGTTAATTTTCCTTGCGACTCCGGGAACATCCCCCGGCTTTGTGCTGYGAATTCCTTATCCCCAGGCTGTGATCCAGCTGGGCAAGCCCTCCTCACCCAGCCAGGCTGACACATCCTGCGCGGAACCCACATCTGAGCAAGGTGGGGGCTGCTCCCGGCGCTTCCTTGCGCATCCAGGGCGCTCCGAGGGATGCTCAGCCCTGCTGGGGCCGCGCCGGGTTCCTTTGAAGCCGTCCCGGGTGATTAAAGCAAAACTGTTGCTGTTCCCCCTCTGTTTGCTGTTTGACCTGGGGCGAAAATCGTTCGAATGTTCGCGGTTTTTAACGGGAGGGATCCYCTGGGACACTGAGGGAGTGCGGAGGGGGAAGGTGAGGGACCCCGTGGAGGGGAATAATCAATAATCGGTGCTGATGGTGCGTCCCTGGCAGCTCCCGAGCTGAGGAGTGGCGCTTCCCTGCGGCAGCGAGAGGCAGGGAGCGATGCCTGAGCCTCAGCACCCCCCAGACACCCCCACATGGGATGRCAGCTGATGGCAAGAGAAGAGTGACAAAAACTGCCCCGCCTGTACCTGCCTGCGCGGTGGAGGAGGTCAGAGAGGGCTCTGTGAAGCCCTCTTGGGGGTTTGGGATCAGGCAAAGTCAGAGTACATCAACCTTGAAAATGAGGCAACGGATCGTTTTGCCCCTAAATCGGCCTGTGAAGGGGCTCCGTGCCTGGCTAACCCACCCTGCCTTCCCCGGAGTAACCAGACCACCTTCCCCAGGTGCTTTTGGCAGAGTTTGGCGGGCTGGATGTTGGGAATCTTGGAGGGTTTATTTGGGATTGACGGTGGCAGGCTCATAGGTTACCGAGAGGCGTCTGCTCCCTCCTGCCCCTGTCCCGATCCGGTTGCCTCTCCCCTCTGCAGAAGCTGGAGAGAAGGCAGCAGTTACAGGGCAAATAAATGACTCAGTCTAATGAGCAAGGTAATTGCCAGGCACTGTTAGATGCGGCTAAAGTGGGTCAGGTTTGTTTGTGAAACTCCGTGGAGGCACCATCTGTTCTCTGTGCCCCGTCCCGGGGGCTGGAGCCGGGATTTGGGTGGAATTGCTGCCCCGGGAGGCTGGGGAGCAGCACGGGGCATGTCCTGGTCGTTGGGCAGGGGCGTGGGGGGGCTCTGGATGTGACCCCGGGTGGCTGCGGGCRCTCCCCCGATCCCTGCAGGGGGCTCCGAATTGATTTCCCTGGGAGAGGGGACCCCAAATCCTTCGTGTTTCTGCCATCTCCAAGACGAGGCTGGACACGACACTGAGAGCTCATGAGATTGGATTTTCCCAAACCCTGTCACTGATGCAGTGTCCTTTAACCTGCCCCTCTCCCAGAGCCTSCCACGCCTGTTGGGATGGGGACTGTCCCTTCCAGCAGGGCCAGATCCGTGCGGTCCCTGCTTTTACCCCCCAACCCCGCAGTGTTTAACGCTCTCTCTTCCCACAGACCACAGCCTGCGAGCAGGAGGGGAAGCCTGGAGTGGGATCCCTGCCCGGACCCGGGGCCACGTCCTGAAATAAGAGGAAAAGACGGTTCCTTCACCGTTGCTAAAAATGGGAAGCAGCATCTCCCCAGCAGCAGCCCGGGAAGGGCAGCTCCAATCCTTGCCCGGGAGGCATCCCTGGGAGCGCCGCAGCCGGGAGGACACAGCCCTGCGCCAGTGAGGGGTCGGGGGGCTGGGGACAGCATGTCCTGCCAGAGCCGCCGGACCCAGCTCCTGCTGGTCAACTCGCTGACCTTCGGGCTGGAGGTGTGCCTGGCCGCGGGCATCACCTACGTGCCGCCGCTGCTGCTGGAGGTGGGCGTGGAGGAGAAGTTCATGACCATGGTTCTGGGTAGGCGGCTTTTAATCGCCTCCTTGAGGTGCTTCTTAACCCTTTCGGTCTGGAGGGTGGGCGTAAGGGCGGGGAGGGTTGTCCCTGCAGGGCTGTTCTGTCGAGGGCAGCTTTGGGGTTTGGAGGAAGGGGCTGTGACCCACTGAAACCTCTGAAATTCAYGAAACATCCCTTTTTACGGCCTTTTTACAGTGCACACAGGGAGAGTAAGGGTGGGGAGACTTCTCCCTGCAGAGCTGTTCTGTCGAGGGCAGCTTTGGGGTTTGGAGGAGNGGAGAGTAAGGGTGGGGAGACTTCTCCCTGCAGAGCTGTTCTGTCGAGGGCAGCTTTGGGGTTTGGAGGAGGGGGCTGTGACCCACTGAAACCTCCCAAGTTCATGAAACATCCCTTTTTACAGGCTTTTTACAGCGCACACAGTGGTAAGGGCAGGGAGCTTTGTCTCTCCAGGGCTGTTCCGTCGAGGGCAGCTTTGGGATCTGGAGGAGCGGGCCGTGACCCACTGAAACCTCTGAAATTCACGAAACATCCCTTTTTACAGCCTTTTTACAGTGCACACAGGGGAGAGTAAGGACGGGGAGGGTTGTCCCTGCAGGGCTGTTCTGTCGAGGGCAGCTTTGGGATCTGGAGGAGCGGGCCGTGACCCACTGAAACCTCCCAAATTCACGAAACATCCCTTTTTACAGCACGTAAAGACCACTATCCTCCAGCTCCGCCCCCGTTAACACCACCCCCGTCTCTTCCCCAGGGATCGGCCCCGTCCTCGGGCTGCTCTTCGTCCCGCTGCTGGGCTCGGCCAGCGACCACTGGCGCAGCAGCTACGGCCGGAGGCGCCCCTTCATCTGGCTGCTGTGCCTGGGCGTGCTGCTCAGCCTCTTCGTCATCCCCCACGCCAGCAGCCTGGCCGGCCTGCTCGCCCCGGACCCCCGGCCCCTGGAGATCGCCTTCCTCATCCTGGGCGTCGGCCTGCTGGACTTCTGCGGCCAGGTGTGCTTCACCCCGCTGGAGGCCCTGCTCTCCGACCTCTTCCAGGAGCCCGACCACTGCCGCCGGGCCTTCTCGCTCTACGCCTTCATGGTCAGCCTGGGCGGCTGCATCGGCTACCTGCTGCCGGCCATCGACTGGGCCTTCCTGGCGCCCTACCTGGGCGGGCAGCGGAGCTGCCTCTTCAGCCTCCTGGCCCTCATCTTCCTGGGCTGCGTGCTGGCCACGCTCTTCGTGACGGAGGAGGCGGCCGGCCGGGACGCCGCGGAAGGCCCCGCTCCCAAGGACGCGTCCCCGAAGGCGTCCCCGTCGGGCTGCTGCTGCCGGGCCTCGCGGGGCTGGTGGCCGCCGCGGGGCAGGCGCGTCCTGCAGGCGCTGGGGAGCCTGTGCGCCCTGGCGCCGCGGCTGCGCGGCCTCTACTGCCGCGTGCCCAGGGTCATCCGGCGCCTGTTCGTGGCCGAGCTGTGCAGCTGGATGGCCCTCATGACCTTCATGCTGTTCTACACGGACTTCGTCGGCGAGGGGCTGTACCACGGCGCGCCCAGGGCCAAGCCGGGCACCGAGGCCAGGCGGCACTACGACGAAGGTGAGCGGCGAGCCGGGTGCTCCCTGGGGTAGGAATATTGGCTGGGAGCTGGGAACGGGCTCGGCTCTGCTGGTGACGCGGAGAAAGTCACGGCAAATGTGGCTTTCTGCAGATGGGGCAGGGGAAAATATTTTCCCGTGGTTCCCAGAGCGTGGCACAGGGGACCRGGTTGGGAGACACCTCCTCGTTCTTCCCAGGGCAGCCCTGGCCTGGGGCTGGGTTGTTGAGTGGCAGGACGGTCTGGCAGGCTCACAGCGAGCAGGATGGAGCTGGCTCTGCCTGCAGGCTCTGCTGGCTGCTGCCAGGTCCTTGCCTCTGCTCTTCCCTCCTTTTTCAACGAGGGGTCATGGTGCCGGAGAGCAGGAGTTGGGAGGTGTTCCCCATCCCTCGGAGAGCAGGGCTTGGGAAGGCAGGACACYCTCCAGTGAGGTGGGATTTGGGATTTGCTGCTTCTCCCTTCCGTGCTACTGAGAGATTCCCACCCCCCAGCTGTATCTGGGGAGCCCCCCARCAGCTTTCCCAGCTCCCAGCCCTCTCTCCAGCGCTTTAGTGCTGATCACAAGCCTGCAGCTGCCAGTCCCCATCCCGGGACACTGCTCCAGCAGCCCTTTACCTGCTCACAGGTGCTGCCTGCTGCCCCTTCTTGCCTGCTGCGTTGTGCCAGAGCCTTGACTCCCTGCCTAACCGTTCTTTTCCTCTCCCTGATCCAAACCTTTTATCCTGGAGGCACCTTCCTGGCCCTCCTCCTCCCGTTTCCCACTCGGAGGGCCCTGCAGCACACTGCCCCTTTGTGCTGGGTGTCTGTTTAACTTCGAGGCAGCTTAATTATTATTTAACACTTGCACTGTTTGGCTCCCAGCAGGTCAGCCCTCCATTGTGCTGGCTGTCATAGAAACACGTGTGGAGTAATGATCCCTGCTCCAAAGAGTTAATGGTTCTAATTCCCTGAAATCTGATAGATCTTTGCAAAGGGTAAGGTCCGGGTTGCTGCCGGATCCTGCAGCCGTTTAGGGGATGTTGTGTACTTTATCTTGGCTTCGGCGCAATTCCCYGTTCCCTTTGTTCTGCTGCTGGCTCTGGCATCAGAGAACAACGGATCCTGGTTCACCAGCAGGTGACTGGTCCTGGGGCAGGAGCAGGAAGGGGCAAACTGTGACTTCCAAAGACAAGGATGGCGTTCGGGTTCCCATGTCCCATTGCTCTTCGGTTGGACTGGGGTGCCCGTGGTGGAAGGGGAGGGCTGGAGCTTGGCTGGTGCGATCCTGGGATTTGTTAGGTGATGCTTGGGTAGGTGAGGACCTTTATCTGCCTCCTGAGCCAGCCCAGGCTCTCAGGGATGTCTGTTTGGAGCTAGGGATTGAAGGAGAGGGGAGGATGTTTTAGGAGTTTGGGGCTGAATGAAAGGGAGGGATGTTTTTGGAGTTTGGGGCTGATGGAGAAGGAAGGATGTTTTTGGAGTTTGGGACTGACAGAGAGGGAAGGACGTTTTAGGAGTTTGGGACTGAACGAAAGAGAGGGATGTTTTTGGAGTTTGGGGCTGAAGTAGAGGGAAGGATGCTTTAGGAGTTCGGGAAGGATGTTTTAGGCGTTTGGGACTGAAGGAGAGGGAAGGATGTTTTTGGAGTTAGGAAGTGAAGAATATTTTTGGAGTTTGGGACTGAAGGATGTTTTAGGAGTTTGGGACTGAAGAAGAGGGGAGGATGTTTTTGGAGTTAGGAACTGAAGAATATTTTTGGAGTTTGGGACTGAAGGATGTTTTAGGAGCTTGGGACTGAAGGAGAGGGAAGGTTGTTTTCGGAGTTTGGGCAGGATGTTTTTGGGGTCTGGGAAGGATGTTTTTGGGGTCTGGGAAGGATGTTTTTGGGGTCTGGGAAGGATGTCCGGCTGTGTGAAGCCCGGGGGCAGCCAGGGCAGCGTCCATCACCCCCTCTCCTCCTGCAGGTGTCCGCATGGGCAGTCTGGGCCTCTTCCTGCAGTGCATCACCTCCATCTTCTTCTCGACAATCATGGACCGGCTGGTGAAGCACTTYGGCACGCGGGCGGTGTACCTGGCCAGCGTGGTGTTCTTCCCCGGGGCTGCCTTCGTCATGTGCCTGTCCCGCAGCGTCACCGTGGTCACCATCTCGGCTGCCCTGACGGGGTTCACCTTCTCTGCCCTCCAGATCCTGCCCTACACGCTGGCATCCCTCTACCACCACGACAAACAGGTAGGGAGCTGCTCCAGGGAGCTGAAGGGCAGCCTGGCCCTGCATATTTTCAGTTAAACTGGTCTGGTTGAGTTACCCCCGTGTGAATTCTGCAGTTCTGCCAGCCTGAGGTGCTGCAAAACTCGGGAATTTTGCACCTTTAGAGGTCCTGCCGTGCAGTTTTTTGTCCGCAGCACCGAGATCGGTAAAACGAGAACCGAGGCTCTTCCTATTCCCTTAGCTCCAAGGAAAATAAACCTTGTGAAACTGGTGACAGCAGCACAAAAGCTCGTAACCCTGTCCCGCAGATGTTATCCTTGTGGAGAAGTCCTAGGAGGTTCCTGAGCTGCACGCTGGATTAATGGGAGCTTCTCTTGTGCTGCAAATGCAGAATTAATTTGTGGTTTGAGAGCAGCTCTTTCATCCCAAGGGCAGTGGCTGGCTGTGCCGTGGAATAAGTAGGAGTTGTTGCCACAGGCATCCAGATGTTCCCATTGAACAAATCCTTCGGAACGACCCATCCCAATTGGCACCAGGCTCCCCTTGTCAAAACAGGGAGATGAGGGAATGTTCGGCTTGGCAAAAGCTCCGGCCTGGCTGGGATCTCCCACGGGTGTTTTATCAATGGAATGAAACCCAAACTCCACGGGCTGGGAATGGGAAGGCCACATGCCCAACGCTTTGCCAAAGGCTTGGCAGGGAAAGGCTGGGAGCGCAGGGAGGGATGGCACAGCTGGCTTCGCTCTCTGTTGCCCATGAACACGGAGAGCTTTTCATCCAAGCGCTCCGTGGGAATACTGCAGGGACCTCACAGCTTGAGGCAGAAAAGGGTGAGAAGGAAAATATTTTGGTCTCCTCTGCCCCCTTTTCCTGGCTGGAGTGAGGAGACTCTGGGCAGGCAGATGGAGCAGCTCGGTTGAGCTGAGGAAGGAGCCCTTCCCTGAGTTCCCAGGGCTGTCCTGTCCCAGCTGGTGTCACTTTGGAGCATCCCAGATGAGAAGTGGCTGCTCATGCAGGGCTCTGGACTGCTCCTGTGCCCTGTGTGCAGCAGGGTTTGSGTTCCCAGTCACTGTCCCACTGCACCAACACTCCTGTTTGCACTGCCCGGGGCTCTCCGGGTCCCTGATATCCCAGAGTGGACTCTGGCCCTTCGCTCTTGCCCTGCCTCCGGTGCTTTCAGGGTGGGCTGAGCCCACATTCCTTTGGCACCCAGTGAGGAGGTGACACCCCGGGGCTCAGCACRAAGTGTCCCCAGGCTGGCTTTGGGCTGCTGAGCCCCAGAGCCTGAACACAACAAAGGCCCCACTTGGCCGGGCTCCCCCGGTGAGTCAGGGCTGCTTTGGCTCCCGTGCCAGGCGGGAAGAGCCAGCCCGGCTCCCGAGCCCATCTCACGTGGGCYGGGCTCACGCTGGCACTCCCCACCCCTGAACACACACAGAGCTCCGGTTTTGCTCTCTTGCACCAAAACAAGGCTCCCTCGGAGTCCCAGCTSCTCCCTCACACAGCTCCCTCCTCCCCACAGGTATTTCTGCACAAGTACAAGAGGAAAGAGGAGGAAGACGCCGCTCTCCTGGACAAGAAATCAGCCTTCTCCAAAGGGCTGCTCTCCAGCCAGAAGCTGCCTTACCAGAATGGCCACGCTGGGAGCCTCTTCTCCTCTTCCTCCTCCTCCTCTTCCTCCTCCTCGCCTTCCCCCCCTCCCGCCGTGTCCGGCTCGGCTCTGTGCGTCAGCTCCCCCTGCGACGTCTCCCTGCGGATCATGGTGGGCGAGCCGGAGCCGGGGGCTCCCGGCCGAGGGATCTGCCTGGACCTGGCCATTCTGGACAGCGCCTTCCTGCTCTCTCAGGTCGTGCCCTCCCTCTTCATGGGCTCCATCGTCCAGTTCACGCAGTCGGTCACCGCCTACATGGCGTCGGCCGCCGGCTTCGGGCTGGTCGCCATCTACTTCGCGACCAAAGTCGTCTTTGACAAGGGGGACATGGCCAAGTACTCCGTGTGACGCCGGGGCAGCCACGTGGGTGCCAGCCCGTGGCAGAGCGAGACCCGTGGAGCGTCCACAGCGCCGCTTTTGGGAAGCCTCGTGTGGCACCGGCCGTCCCCGAGCTGCTGCCGCCGCCCCGGGGGCGGCTCCGGGGCTGGGGGCAGGAAGGGGTTAATCTCAGGTGTAAATAAGAGGCCTCGGGGTGCCGTGCYCCGGGCCAGAAGTGCTTTCCAAAGGTGCCTTTAGCAGAAGGAAGCGCGGCACAGCCAGCACCAAAGGGGTCGTACGGGAGGGAAAAAGGGAATGGGAGTTTCCCTCTCCTAACGGGTCGTGTTCCCGAGCAGGAGCGGCACAGGGAGGGGATAAATCGTGGGCTCTCCTGCTCTCCACCTACAGCTGGATGCTCTCCCCCTGCTTGTTGGAGTTTTACCCAACTTCTTGAGCAATACTTCTGCCAATGGGACACGGGGAGGAGATTTCCTGGGAAAAAAAGAAAGCAGCTGGGGGGGGGGGGGCGAAGGTTTGGCCGTGGGGCCAAGGGGGTGCCCGGGTGAGCACTGTCACTCCTGTCCTTCCCCACCTGGATCCAAAACCAGCCAGGAGAAAAGTCACTGTGCCTTGTTTTGGGAAAACAAGGAACGTTCCATTAGGACCAGTTCCAGAAGGTGAGGTCACCTTTACCTGTGTACCAGGTTGCATCACACAGAAAGGACTTCTGCGCTTTTATTTTTTTTTTTTTTTGTAATGATTGTTTCTGGCTTTCTTCACACAGTTCTCAGTTACTCTGACCTCTCACTCCTCACCTCAGTGCCTGGACCTGCCTCCTGCTCCCTCCCCTGCGAGATCCAGACTCTTGTGCCTCTTGCACACGTGGCCCCTCAAAGATGCTGCCCTACACAAGGGAAATCTGTTCCCAGGGGGTTTTCAGTCCTGTGGCAGTGAAGGAGAACAGGAAGAGCTCTCCTGGAAGGTGTAGCAGGCCTGGGGGAGCTGGAGGAGCTGCTGAGTTGAACTCAGCAGTGGCCGCTGGTTTGGGCTTCCTTAAAATTCATTTTATTTCCAGACAGAAGTGCAGATTCTTACTGAGGCAGAGCAAAGCCCTGTTCGAGCGAGGCAAAGCACCTCTGGSTGCCACGGCACAGGCACCAAACCCTCCTGGCATGCCCAGGTTGTGTTGGCCGCCGGGTCTGAGCCACCTCTGAGTCCCTCTGGCCAGTCCCATCCCCACCCCAGTGGCCCAGCTGGGATCATTCTGCTGCTGGCAGATCCCTGCCGCTCCGGGACTGCCCACACACCGAGCAGGAGGTGAGGGCCCGGCCAGCACCGGGAATGATGCAAGGAGCGTGGGGGAGAGGCTGGATCGGTGCTGCGAGCGCACCCAGACCTGCAGCAGCCCCGCACGCTTCAGCCTGGGCAGGACGAGCTGTTTGTGGCCGATTCTCTGCAGAGGCGCGTGGGCAGCCAGAGGCACTGGTGAGGCTGGGCTGAAGGGTGAACGTCGCTATTTTGGCAGAGCCTTGGCAGCCCGTTCCTTGCCGGGGAGGCCGGGTGGCTCCCCTGCTGTCTGAGCCGGGCCCTCAGAGGGCTGCTCGGCTCTTGAAACGTCCCCTTCCCGTCAGGGGTCACTGTTTTTGTTTTATTTCTTCTCAAATTATAGCCCTGCCAGMCTGCCTTTCCCACAGCAAGGCCTGCGTGCTGAAATGCAGCTGTTCCGGGGACGGGTTTGGCCGTTGCTTAACCACTTCCAGAAACAGTTTTGGGGTTTGTGCTTCCTATCCCGGGCTCTGTCCGCTGCAGGCTGCAGCAGGAAGGCTTGGAGGCAAAATGGGAGGTGTTTTTGAATGAATGCTCCCCTGAGCCAAGCCTGAAAACCCCTTTATTTTTAATATTTGTTCTGTAAGTGTGGGGAACCTTCACTGCACGGAGGCTGCTCTGATGCTCAAGTGCTTTTGATAATTTCAGTGCCTGAAGTGCTTCCACACTGAGCTTCAGGTGAAGGGCTTGGGTGATAAAGGCCTTAAATTCTTCCTCGCAAAGCCCCAAGTGATAAAGCAGGGGGTTAGACGGGCACAGCACTGGGGTTTATAATCACAGATCAGGGCAAGGGAGCAGGAGGAAGTGGGAATCTTTGTAAGATTGGCCTTTCTGGCTGCTTCTAAAAATCGTTTCTGTTCTGGGATCACATTTTGGACCACCAGGGGACTCAGGGGTGCTCTAGTCCGGGTCAGAGCATCCCTTACCTGCTGGTACTGCTCTTCCCTGCGCGACCACAGAATCCCTCCAGGATTTGGTACTGCCTGAGCACAGGTTTGGGTACGAGCTCCCCCCAGGTGGTGAGCAGGAGCTTTTCTGTCCCAGGTACGAGGTGCACTGCCATGCTCTTCTCACCTTTCCTCTGGCGAGCTGGGGGTTTGGAGCGTGGAGGAGGAGGGCGAGTGTACGTGAGGCTGTTGTGAATCCCTAGGGTAGGGAAGGATGGATGGGTGGGTGGGTGGRTGGATGGRTGGATGGATGCTGGTTTTCCTTTTGAGGTCCCACCCTGCCCGCGGGGCGTCTGTGTTTTATTTATTCGCTCAGAGTGACTATTTTGTATACGACGCGAGAGGAAGGCTTTTATTATAAATTTTTATGGAAAGGGGGAAAATAAAAAGGGTTAAAAGGGAAAAAAAACGCTGTGTGCGCCGCGGCCACAAGGGGGCGCCACCCGCCGCGTGGGGAGGGGCGTGGGTGTGGTCAGCGAATGACGGACGTGGCCGGGGCGTGGCCGCAGAGCGAGGGGCGGGGCAAGTCCGTCAGGGGTGGGTGCGTGGGCGGAGTCCACG
>JACAXG010000148.1:68095-131761 GCA_018881555.1 Amblyornis subalaris | reverse complement strand
GTGTGTAGTTCCCGGCCCGGGGAAGGTTTCAGGTGTTTGCTCTCCTCGCTCGGTCACGAGAGGGGAGCCGAAGCCCTCGGCTGAGTTCCCAGCTCCTGCTCGTTGTTGGCTGACCTTGGGCGAGCTGCTTGCTCTCCATGTGCTCGGACTGCACACGTGCTCATTTCCTACTGCAAGCGAGTGCTCCCGGGGCTTGGAAAAACTGTAGGAATAGAAATGCAGAGGGAGGCTTGGGAACCACGCAGCCCTTGCAGCGAGGGGCAGAGTCAGGGCTCCATCTCCTTGGGAGCAGCTTTGGGGTGACAGCTCGGGTGGCATTTTGCAAAAATGCCTTGGGTTGGCAAGGCACTGACGCCTGTAACGGSTCCTGTGGGGTCTGTTGGCATGGAACGTGCCACCAGGTAACACATGGCCCCATAACACTGCTCTGCCAGGCGGGACATCACCATTGCCCCAAATTAGATGGGAAACTGAGGACCAGGAACTCCCCCAAGGCTGCAGGAGAAGCCCCGGCTCAGATCTCCCTGTCCTGAGCCAGCAGCTCGACCTCTGGGCCTTCCTGCCCTCCGGCCATGCTTTTGTTCCTGCTGTCAGCTCTGCAGGAGGCTCCTCAGAAAAGGAGTTTGGAGTTTAATTCCCCTGTCCTGGGGACACGCTGGAGGCGCGGAGACTTCCCGAGCTGCTCCGCAAGGTCTGGTTGGAAAATCAGGTTTTGAGACTTGGTGGGAGAGGTAAACAGAAGCGTTTTGTAGCCAGAGGGGGGAGGCTTTCCCTGCAGAAAGAGSAGAGAAGCAGAGACAAAAAGAGAGCCTAAAACCGGAGTGGAGGAGGGAGTGGAAGCGGCTGCTGCCTGGAAGGGCTGGTTCAGAGCACAAATTTGTGTTGTGATGAAAATGTGAAGCCTGGAGGCTGAGATTGGCCTGAACACCTCCCTCCCCTCGCGTGTGAGCAGGGACAGTCCCTGCAGGGCTGTGCTGGAGACACTGGGCAGCACTGGGAATGCCCCTGCATCTCGTTCCTGGCAGGTTTGGAACCATGTGGGGGTTGTTCCTTAAGGAGAAGAACATTTATATCGCACCCAGAGTGCTTGAAAACCCCCTCTCCCAGCTCTCAGGACCCTGAGGAGCTCTGATAACAGGGACTGGCTGGACTGGTTTGCAGCTCCACAGAAATCTCATGGACTCCCTCTGGAAAAGTTCGTAAGGGACTTTAGCAAAGGTTTTCTTTCCCTTGGAAACTCCATTTCTGCATTAAATGCAAACAGATCCTGACACCCTTTGGTGCTCTGGAGCAGGATGCAGGATGGGGACAGGGACAGTGTGTGGCTGCTCTGTGGGTCCTTGGGCACCTCCCTCACACCCTCCTGAGCCCCAGCAGGGCCTGTGGGGTCTGTGTGAGTCACCAGTGACCTCCTGGAGACCCCACAGCTCTCACCTGCAGACGCTCTGCTCCTCCTCACCTCTTTGGGAACGCGGAGTTTGTGTCCTCAGGGGCCCCGGGAGCTGACCCCAGCCAGGCTGTGCCGCCCTGGAGCTGTGGCTGAGCCTGGCAGAGCTGCCCGGGTGTGCTCGCAGCGAGTTCAGGCACTGCCGTGCCCCCAGCCCTGGGTGAGTGTGCCCCAGAGCCCGCGGCAGCAGCACCTCCGAGCTGYGTGCTTACCTGTGCAGGTAAGGCAGCTTTCATCCAGCGCCGTGCCTGTGCCAGGGCGTGGCTCTGCCCACGCTGCAGGAGGCAGCAGCCTCTCCTGGATCACTCTGAGCTCCTGGTCGTGAGCCCCGAGYCATCCCCGGCACCATCCAGCAGCGCAGAGCTGCCCTCGGGCATAGGTGGAAGAAGGAGGAAGGGATTCATTGTGTGTTTTTACCTCCACGAACTCCCCAGAGGAGTTTGCTTCTGGGGGAATCTGCCTCTTTGCTGGCATCCAGCAGAGGAAAATGTGTTTTTTCAGCAGCAGAGTCTTTAAAAACAAAGGCCACGGCCTGGTTCTGCTGTTTCCCTTTCAGCTCACAGCCCGTTTTATGAAAAGGTTGAGGTTTCARCGTTTGTTTTCTCGTTTGGAAATAACCTCGGTGCCGTTCCCTTGCAGACGAACGAAGCCTTCCCCAGCTGAGCTCTGCCAGAGGCTCCTGAGCCAGGAGCTGCGCGCGGGGAGGGGGGGCCGGGAGCCGACAAATGGTCTCTGTGAGCTGCCAGGACCTGCCGCCCTCCCTGACCGGCCCTTCCCTGCTCGAGAGCTTGGCCGGCGCCCTGCGGCGCAGGATGCCACCGTCCCTTCTGCCGGGGCACGAGGGCTCTGGCCACGCCGAGGACACCCCGCTGCCCGGTGCCAAGGGGGAACCCCCCMGGCCCCAAATCGCGGAGCTCAGGCTGCCTGATTTCTGCGGCAGCCTCTSCCAGGACTTCACCCCCACGCTGGAGGAGATCGAGGAGTTCCTCAGGGACAAGGCAGAGTTCCTCAGGGACGAGGCCAGCGAGCCCCACCCCGCCGGGTGGGAGGTGGGGAGCGAAGCTGAGCCCAGCCCTGGGGCACAGCTCATCCCCAGCGGGCGAGRAGGAGGAGGAGACGTCCCAAAAGCTGCAGGGATGGCCGGCGGTGACCAGGCAGCGTCTGCTGGGAGCGTTCCCATCGTCCTCCACATCCAGCCTCTCCACGTGGACGGTCCCAGCCCGCTGGCACAGGGTGCCCCCCCTGGGGTCAGSGTGGCCCAGCTCGTTATCAGCCTGCAGGGCCCAAGCCTGCCCCTGCTCCCTCCGGTGCAGCCCCCCGGCACCGTCCTGGACCAAAAATACGTGAGAATTGCCCCGCTGCCCGTGGCCCCGGAGGTGGAGGAGGCCCCCAGGTGCCAGCAGGGCCTCCCTTCCCTGCTGCGCGTCCATCGCTGCTCCCACCCGGGCTGCGGGAAGGTGTATTCCAAGAGTTCCCACCTCAAGGCTCACTTCCGGCGGCACACGGGGGAAAAGCCCTACACCTGCGCCTGGCCCAACTGCGGCTGGAGGTGAGCGGGGGGTCTCGGGGGCTGGGGGGCTCCTGGCCGGGGAAAATCCCAGGAAAAAAYCACCAGGTTGCTTTCCCCAGGGAATTACTGGAAGGGGAGCCGAGGGGTGGAGTTTGTGGAGCGCTTCGGGGAGTTTTCACTCAAGTCCTGAAGTGCTGAAAGTCTCCGGTTGGGGATGCGGAGCTGACACATTCCCGAATCCTCCTTGAGCTTGAATCCTCCTAAACCCCCTCTGGCGATGCCCCTTTCCCAGGTGATGACACAACCTTGGGAACTTCCCRTGCCTAGCTCAGGACAATTTCCTCAGTTGGGCTCCAAAATGGCTTTTCCTGTTAATATTTGTCCCCAGGAAAAGTCTCAGCCCTTCCTCAGCAGCCAGTGCAGAATTCTGTTTGTTTTGCCACCCTTTTCTTTCTCCTGTTGTTTTCCTGGCTGCCTGCGCCCCTCAAACCTGTGGGCCAGTCCCACATCTCCATGMATTTCCTTCTGTTTGCTCTGCACGTGATGGTGGCTGTTGTTTCCTTTCATCTGCATTCCCTAGATTAAATTAACCCYGCTCCCTGAATTAACACTGCTCCCTAAAAGAACCCTACATTTAATGCAGCTGCTCCTTTCTGATCACTGCTCTGCTGTGGTGKTTTCTCCCGGTGCCACGTACCTGTCCCGGGGGCAGGATGCTCCTCCAGCCTTTTGGCTTGTCCTCAGGTCTTTCCATCAGCAGATCCCAAGGGATTTCCCACAGAAAACCGGTGCTGGAAGCACCGAACTTCCCTGGTTTCTTACACAATGCTTTGGCATTCCCTCCCTGCCTTGTTTCCCCTGGGTGGTGTCTCGTGGCTTCTGTCTTGAAGGGTGCTGAACCCCTGGAAGGTGTGACAATAATCTGAATTTTGGGGCTGCCTCTTGCTGCCCCTTTGGCTCAGCCATTGCCCCTTGATTTCCCCTACAACCACAGCCCGGGTTTAGTGGCATCAGCTCCTTTTCCAGCCCCACCACGACTGCTGAGCCCTCCTGCCCCTGAGCCTGGAGACTCAGGGAGGGGACAAAGCCACATGAGCATCACTTTTCCCTCTGGGAAGGAGGAATGGGATGTGCCAGCCTGGACCACGGCACCCTGTGTGCTGTGCCCTGCTCCCCCTCCACGGAGCAGCTCTTCCATCGGATGCTGTCCTCACCTGTGCCTGGTTCTCCCTTTTCTCCATGTCCCTCACYCCTCCAGGCCCTGCTCTAGTGAGGAGCTGACCCCTTGGAACTCCCTTCTCGCCATAAAGCTGGGAAAGAATCCCTGCACGACCCGAGGATGGCCTTGGGATGGGTTTTGTTCCCACAGATCCCTTTTGTGAGCAGCCACAGGATCTTCCCAGCCCAGGTGGGAGCCTGAACTGCCCTGGCTGCAGCCAGGAGCTCCTGGATTTGTGCTTTGTGCGTGGGCACATTCCAGCCAGATGGAAAAACCCTTGGTCCTGRTGCTCCTGCCGTCTGTGCCGGCTCCTCACAGGCAGAGCAGCAGCAAATCCAGCCCAGTTCTCCTCCCCGGCGCTCCCTGAATCCCAGCAGTCTCCAGCTCCCAGCAGGGAGGCACTCATAAAATTCCTGCTGCAGGTGCCCCCCAGGCCTGGGTCTGAGGTGGAGGAGAGGTGCAGGGGAATCCAGAGGGACACACACGTGGATAAAGGGATTTTCCAGAGGCAGCTGATCCCCTCCAGGGGTGGGAATTGCACAGACAGGCAGTCTGAGCACTGGGTATTCCCATGCTCCTTGCTCCTGCACCCTCGGAACCGCGCYGGCTTTGGCTTGGAGCCTCTGTCCTGTGCTCCAGGCTGCCTCTGTTTGCTTCTCCCCCCTCGTGCTCAGTATCCCACCCAGCTCCCAGCTCCCAGCTCAGCCCAGGCTGGAAAACTCGCTGCTGTTGTGAGCAACAAGGGCATGCTCAGAGTTTGCAGGAGAATCCACAGGGAAAACAAACCTTCTCCCAGCAGTGACGCTGCTCCGGGCTGGATGGGGAGTTCCAGGAAAGCCTTCCCAGCCCGGCTCCTGGCCCGTGGCCTTTGGCCACTGCCAGCCTGAGCTCATGCCCCAGAAATCAGATTTTTCTCAGTGCCTGGGCCTCTCCGCTCCCGGAAGGTTCCAGCAAGGGAAAACAAACGGAGGAAGTAGGTGGACAGTGTCCTTTAGGRGCAGCGGAAAGAAATTAAATCTCAGCGGGTGAATTCTTTCGCTTTCTCCTATTTCCAAATCCTTGGAGGGATTGTCTCGGGAGCCGGGGGTGCCTCTGCCTCCTCTGGAAGGTGTGGGGTGACCCAAGAGGCTGGGACAGGGACAGAGCTCAGCCTGCCCCRTGCCGGGGTCGCTGTTCTCCCCGTCCTGTCCCGGCAGCGAGGGCTGGATCCAGCGTTCCTCCCTTCTCCTGCAGGTTTTCCCGGTCGGATGAGCTCTCCCGCCACAAGCGCTCCCACTCCGGGGTCAAGCCCTACCAGTGCAGCGCCTGTGAGAAGAAGTTCGCCCGCAGTGACCACTTGGCCAAGCACCTGAAGATCCACCGGGGCCAGCCCTGCAGCCCACGGACACCGCAGGGGGCGAGCAGGAGCTAATTCCTGCCGCTCATCCCTGCCAGCCGCGGCCGGGAGGTGCCGGAGCCAGGGAAACGCTGCTGAGCAGGGAGAAGTGACTCCTTAAAAAACGATGGGAGACTCGGAGTTATCCCTCCGTTCCAGGGTGATGATGTCCACGGGCTGATTCCGGTCCCTCTCTGAAATACACGTGGTGGAAAMCGCAGTTAATTTGGGATGGGAGCGTGTGCAGGGAGGTGGGGCTGGGGTCACGCTGGACAACAGGAATCAGGCATTTTAGGATCCCAGAAGAGTTTGGGGTGGAAGGATCTTAAAAACCATCTCAATTCCATGGGCAGGGCCACCTTTCATTACCCCAGGCTGCTCCAAGCCCCGTCCAACCTGGCCTTGGTCACTTCCCGGGGATGGGGCAGCCACAGCTTCTCTGGGAATTCCATCCCAGCCCCTCCCCACCCTCCCAGGAAAAATTCCTTGCCAATATCCCATCTAACCCTGCCCTCTGTCCCTCCAGTTCCTGACGAGATGGGGATGGACTGGGGGGGTCTGTGCTGTGCAGCATCTCCAGGGACTCAAGCAGACACCGGGGGAGCCTTTCCAGTGGGGTTGATGTGGTTGTTTTGTCCCTAACTCTGCTTTTTTTTTTTTTTTTGGTGCTGCTGCTTTTCCACCTAGTGTCCTCAGGGTGTGTGACACGAGAAGGAAAGGCAATGAATTTTGTGGAGCACTGAAAGCAGCACCAGCAGAGCCCTTTCCAGCACGGAAGGGCAGCTCCAAGGAGAGCCAGGGACGCGTGAGGAGCCCGGGAGAGCGCAGGGCTCCCGTCAGGGGAGCGGAGCAGCCCCAGGGCTGCTGACGTCCTCGCTCTGTTTGCCTTTTGGTTAATTAAAGGCCAGCTCGTGGCTCCAGTGCCAGCTCCCTGAGCCTTTGCAAACATCTGGGAGGGAGCGAGGCGCTTGGACAAACACAGAGCCAGCGGCAGGAGCTGCAGGAGGCCTGGGTGCCCCTTCCAGGAGGCTGTGCCAGCCTGTCCCAGCCTGGGTGCCCCTTCCAGGAGGCTGTGCCAGCCTGTCCCAGCCTGGGTGCCCCTTCCAGGAGGCTGTGCCAGCCTGTCCCAGCCTGGGTGCCCCTTCCACCTGGCTGTGCCAGCCTCTCCCAGCCTGGGTGCCCCTTCCACCTGGCTGTGCCAGCCTCTCCCAGCCTGGGCGCCCTCCCCACGAGGCTGTGCCAGCCCGTCCCAGGCTGGGTTTTGGTGCCGGCAGGCTCCGGGCTGAGCTGTGCCCTCCCGTGATGCCCCCGTGTCCTCCGCTCGGGGCTGCCCTTGGGCTGCGTGGGTGGGGGGTGTGGAACCCAAAACACGGGCGGGGGAATGAGTGGAAGTGTCTTCCCTGCCCTGTGGAGGGCGGGTTTGTGCAGCGCAGAGGTTTTCTGGTCCCTGCAGCCTTTCTGGAGGAAGGGAGGAGCCGGAGTGGTGGGGGTGGATGGGGTGTGCTGCCCCGAGGGTTGAGAGGAGCAGCTCTGGGCGAGACCCCAAACCTCTGGGTGGGAAACACGAGGCGCTGAAGGGATCYACCCTCGTGGGGCTGGAGGTGTTGGGGGCTGCAGTGTCGCAGCAGAGTGACTTCAGGGGAAGAGGAGCAAGAGGGCTGAAAATCCTTGATTATTTATTTTCTGGGATATTTGGGGATGCTCACGCTGCCCCTGGAGGAGCTGGTGCTGCTGTGGAGATGGAGACACAGGCAGGGCAGGGCACTTCCCACCAGTGGGGGTTCATCATCCCAGGATGTCCTTGTTTCTCCTGCTGTTTGTTGCTCCAGGGGCCACAATCCAGCCTGGAATCTGCTGCTGTATGAGCACTAAAGAGAAATGTCCTTTTCCCCCACAAGCAGCAAAAATTCCTCTAAAAGTGCAAAATCCCATGTGCAGAAATGTAACTAAAGCTGGCTTGGGGGTTTGGATCCCTCCCTGTGGAAAGAGCAGCTGCAGGATGGCTCCTTGGGCAGGGAACGGGCTGGGGCTGCCCCTGCTGTGATTCCAAAGGGCTGCAGCGCCCTCGGAGCGATTCCCGGGGCACGCCTGCATCCCTGCCTTCCCTCAACCCCAGGGAYTGGGATTGTGACAGCAATGTGAGAGCTCTCCTTCAGATCCAAGCTTTCCCCAGAGCCCTGGGAGGGCTGGTTCCTGGATCCCGGCTGGAGCTCCCCCATCCCGAGCTCGTGAGCGGGAAGGGGCGGCTTGGCTGCTCGGGCTTTTCTCTGCCGGGTGCGGGCTGGAGGCGTGGGAGCCCCGCGATGCTCCCGCGGAGCGTTCGGAGGGAGCTGGCCCCTCTGGGGAGGGAACGGCTTTCCCAGGGATCGGCTGGAGAGCTGGGGCTGCTCTCCCCGCGGGCTGGGGGTGCTCCCAGCGCTGCCAAGCGTGACCGGGAGCCAGCCCGGGCCCGTGTGATGCTCCAAGGAGGAGCTGCCGGGTCTGCCAGAGCCTATTTCGGGCTGCCTTTTGTCTCGGTGGCTTTTTCCCTGGCTGGGAATCCGCTCCGTGCCCTGTTCGCTCCGGGGCTGCGCGCGGGGGCCTCGCGCCAAGGTGACTCACGCCCGTCTCGTGCTTTCATCTGGGCCCCTTCGCTCCTCTCCCTCGCTCCARACTCTCTCCCAGCGCTCCCGGCTCGGTTTGGACCTGCCCCGTCCTGCCTCCCTCCGCTCCCAGCCCAAGGCGACGGGGAGACGGCGGAGCTGCCAGGCTTCGGGGTTTGGGAGAAGATCCCGGTGTCATCCTCACTCCGAGGCCTTTCTCCGCTCCCCGGAGAGCCCACGCTGGTCCCGGGGTGGCCCTGCTGCGGAAGGCAGGGCCGGGAGCACGGGAAGCAGGGACCTGCAGCTTCCCYGGCTTTGTTTTGCCATCCCCTCCAACCAACCGCAAAGGGAGAGGAGGTATTTTTCTAAAAKAAACCACCCTAGATCCGTATCTCTTGTGCAACGCCTGTTGGAGTCTCACCTGCTTCCCTCTGGGGACTTTGGACGGCTCGAAAGGTTTTACCGAAGGCTCTGTAATTACCTCTCCTTTGCTCCAGTGAGGATGTTGCTCCACAGAAACATTCCCCGTGGAATCAAAGATTCCCCGGGGAGGGACGAGGCTCCTTCTGTCTCCCCACGGACGAAGAGCCGCCAGGAGGTGACCCATCCCCGGGCTCTGGGGCGCTTCTGGAAGCCAGAGCAGGGCCCCGCGCCCGCCACGGATTCCCTGCCGGAGGAGCGGGAACGGGAGCAGCGGGAACGGGAGGAACGGGCCGCAGCCAAAAGGCTGCCGGGTTGCTAAGCAGTGCTTTTGAAGAACTCCACGCAGGCAGACGGGAGTTGTGGCAGGGCAGGACGTGGGAGAGCACAAAGAGAGGCTCGGGAGCTGTTGCTAAATTCGCAGCCGGGGCTGGGGATGGAGCGGGAGCGTGGAGCAGAGCCCAGCACGAGCGACAGCGGCGACAGCCCCGCGCTGCCCACGGGGAGCTCGTGCTGCCTGCTCATCCTGCGAATCCACAGCCTGCTCGACAGCCCCTTTGGAAATACATCCCTGAGATGGATCACGGCGTTAAGGGGTTTTTTTTCTTTTTTTTTTTTTCCCCCTCCTCCCTAATAAAGTCAGAACTGGATTTTTATTAATGATTCTCCCTTCCAGGTTTCAGTTTTATTGAGGGGGGAAATGCAGTTCTGGGAGTGGTTCCTGCTTCCCCCAGCGGTTCAGCAGCAGAATTGGGCTCCTCGAGGCGGGGAGAAAAAAGGAGCTTGGGTTTTCCTAGGGGAACAGGGAAAGGCCTCTGTGGGAATGGGATCTGAAAAACAGATGGGGGGGGTCAATTGAGAGTCCCTCCAGTGCCACCAGCTGGGCTGGATCCTGGCTCTGAGTGACAAAAAGTGGGAATGGGAAGCAGATGGAGAAGGTTTGCAGCCCCATGGGCAAGGTGTTGACCCTCAGGTGTCCCCACAGCACTTCTTGTGCCTGAAGCTGGGAGGACAAGGGACAGGAGCCCCTTTTTGGATCACGCCCATCCCAGGACAAGGCTCAAGCTCTCCTGGAGCCACCACTGAGCACAAAACCCCCCAAAGTGTGGGTCTGTCCCGGCCTGGAGCTGCAGGAGCTCCCACCTGGGGCTGTGCCCTGGGAAGGGAGGGCTGAGGGCACAGCAGCTTAATGAACAACCGAGGTAATTAAAACAACTCGCTGGGCCGGGGGACTTATTCCTCCTAATCAGCTTTTTGAGGAGGCACTCACAGGGGAGGGAGCATGGAAGAACATTCCATGGAATGAGGCTGAGGAGCAAGTGGCTTTTGTCCATCCCTTGCCCCGCAGGGCTCGGTGACCCCAAGCCCAGGCTGTTTGTCCCGAGCATGGATTTGGGACAGGCTGTCTGCAGGGATGCCCCTTTTCCTAGGAGCTGCTCTCCACCGCAGGTAAAACACTTTCCTTCCTGCTGTTTGGCCCGAAGTGCCTTTCCCGGGGAGAATTCCCGGTGGGAGAGGGGATGGAGCCTGGTCGGCCGTGACGGTTCGTGCTGTTTGATCCAGGAACTGGGCAGAGCTACAGAAAGGGCTTATCCTTCCCTGCTTCCCTAGAAAATCCACCCACATAAAGCCTCTCCTGGCTCAGAAAGGACGCGGTGGGAGGAGTGGGGGGGCGATCAGAGACGCGATTCCGCATCCCTGGATCTGTTCCTCTTTGGGAAACGTCGGTTTTTCTCTGTGAATCTCCCTGAATTCCACCCGAGTGGAATTCACACCTCTGCTATTTCAGACCTGGGGTTGTTTGCGCCAGCAACAGGCTCCGGAATGAAACTCTGGGTCCCATTTCCACGGGCTCTGCCCYGTGGTTTCCAGCCGGGACGGTGCTGTCGGGTCAGGTGAGGAGAACCACGGGCAGCGTTAGGAATTCTGTTCAGGATGTGGGAACTTCACGGGGGGAACTGTGCACTGAGGAGGAGAAGGGCTGCGTAACACGGTGGGAACGAGTTTGGCAACGTTGTGTAACAAGCAGAGCTGCCCTGGTGCACAGCTTTAGGGCCAAACCTTAAACCACCTCCGAGCTGGGCTGAGTCAGGGCAACGGGAGCCCTGCTGGAAAAAATTCCAGCTTTTTCTCCTGCTCCTCGCTGTGGGGTGGAGTTCTCCTGGGACTGGGTGATTCTGCTTTTTGCTGGAATCAAACACCAAGCGTCCCTTTTCGAGTGTGAACAGCTGCTGGGTGATCTGGGCTCATCACAACTCCTGTTGGGTGAAATGTTTAATCCTGGAGGTTTTACTCCATCTCCCGTGGCTGCTGGTGAGCCTTGGGCTTGCCCCAGCCGAATATTCCAGGTTTTTGGACTGGAATAACCCCCCTGTGCCTGCTGTAGGTGCTGAATTTCCTCTCTCCCTCTCGCCTGCCCTGAAAACACAATCACAGGAGGTGGGGCATTTTTTTTTTTCTGTGGACTCAAAAATAAAGGTTTGAAACCAGCACAGATCTGGGGCTCCTTGGGAGCATCGCAAACACCAAAGTAGGAAACAGAGAACTGGGGAAAAAAACGGTGGAAAAAGGCTTTATCAGGCCTGAGAAATGAGAGATTTGGGGCGCGGAAGGGAACACAGGGGTGGGATCTGAGTTATTTCTCCATCATCTTCAAGGTGCTCCCAMAAGCAAAGGCTGCTGGTGTTTGTGGGTCCCTCCGTGCCCTGGGATCCTGCAGGATCTTCGGGATCTCTGGGAGGTGATGATTTCCCACATGAGGGAATCCTAATGCTGGGAACCGAGGCCTTAGGGAGCACCCTGGTCTGTGGAAGGTGTCCCTGCCCAYGGAATGGGAGGAGCTTTARGGTCCCTTCCAACTCAAGTAACTCCGGGATTCCGTGATCCAACRARGCTTTGGATATTAAACTTCCTGAGMRAGCCACCAGTGGCTTTTCGCTGCGAAATTTAAAACAAACAAACAACCAACCCTTCCCTGACCCAAAGGCTTTTCCTGTGTGAGAGGCACAAAACCTCCCGGAGCTGCTCCGTCCATTCCACGGCTTTCCCGGTGCCGGGAGCTGGGAGCTGGATTCAAACAGCACCTCTGAGCTCTGGAGCCTCGTTGGGCTCTGAGCAGCTGCTCCACAGTGTCCTGGCTTTCCCTGTGCCTGTGCTTCCCATTTTTCCCTGACATCCTCTCGAGCCGCGTGAAGGCCCAGCCGGAGCCTTGCAGGAAGGTTTTGGATAAGCTTTGGAATTCTCTGCGCTTCCCCGCCTGGGCTGTCCTGGGTTTTCCTGGAACTGGGGGCTCCACGCCTCTCTCCTCGCCTTGGCAATCGCAAAATCCATTTCCTAAGCGCTGCCACCCGATTAACATTCACCAGAAATCCCCAATTAAATATGTTCATTTTTCTTTTTCTGCTGCCTCTTCCTCGTTAAAATGGGAGCTGCTTTCCCAAAACCTCTTTGCAGCCGAGCTTTTTTTTTTTTTTCCTTCCCCCTCCAAACCCTGCCTCGTTGCCTGCTTGATTTTTTCTTCCATCCCTTTTGTCTGTCCTATATTTTTCCCCCGGGTGCTGCTGTCTAAGATAGGAACAAGCCCACGTGGAATTGCAAACACCCGGCAGCGGGAGCAGAACAAAATGGGAGTCRCGCAAAGGCGGAAATTTCTTATCCCCCTAAAAAATAAAAAGGTTGATTGTCACCGGAGTCACCCCCGGGATGCAGCTTGGGGTGCTGGGGTGGGGTGGGTTTTTGGGTGCTGTTCCTCTTCTCCCAAGCCAGCCTGTGCTGCTGTTTTTTGGATTCAGCTCCTGAGCGCCAAGGAAATCCGAATTTTTGGGGAATGCCGCTGGATTTTGCTGATGGGGAGTGGAGACAAAGCCAGGGGAGGGTCTGGAGCGGTGGAGCTCCGCTCTTTGCCTTCCCAAAGGAGGTTTTCCGTCCCCACAGGAGCTCCTGGAGAATCCAGGCGGATTTGGGAGCGCTCCCCGAGCGAGTCGTGCAAAGCCAGGTGCTGGAGCTGTCCCAAAAAAAGGGATTTAGCTCCGAGATGCTGGCAAAGCTCCCACCTGTGACTCGACAGGAAGAGCCTGGGAGGGCTTTGCTTTCTTTYCCTCTTTGTTTTGGGATTTGGCGCTGGAGAAGGGAGGCCAAGCTTTAACGGGGCAAAGGGTTGGGATAGAGCGTGGCAGAAAAGAGGGATGAGCACATGGAAAAGCCCKTGGGGTTTGTTAGCAGGTCTGATTTCCCTCTGGAGGGTCAGTTGGAATTGCAGAGCAGATCAGGTGGAGGTGAGGAGAGGCCTCCAGAGCTCCCAGATGTTCCTGGGTCAGCACTTCCTGGCTCGGGCATTCCCGAGGGAAAAGCAGCATTGATAATGTGAAAATGTGGAAATACTGACTGATGTTTTCCACAGGAAAAAGAGAAGGGAAAATGTCCSTGCTTTCACTTTAGAGGGGTTTAATTATTTCGAAATAAGAAGAAACTGACGYTGCACTTCTGTGGAGGATTTTTTGCATCTTTTCCTCCTTTCCTCAACTTTTCCCACTTTCCTTTTTCCCCTCCCTGCCCAACATCTCTCACTGTTTTTTCTTAATTTGAAAGTGGAGTTGGGAAAAACAGGGAAATCATTCTCTTAACTACTGCATTTTAGAAGAAAATGAACTTCTGTAAATGAATAAATAATGGTCAGCCTGGTTGAAAACTTCCTCTCTTCCCACGACAATGTCCCTTGGGGGAAATCCCCGATTTCATCTCTAGAATCAAAAGACATCTCAAATCCTAAATTCTCTGGATTTCCTTGCTTTTATCTCCCTTTTGTTTCCCTGTGACTGTGCAGAAGGACAAGGGCCTGGASGGACAGRAYACAGGGAATGGCTTCCCACTGCCAGAGGGCAGGGTTAGATGGGATATTGGGGAGGAATTCTTCCCTGTGAGGRTTTGRGATGGAATTCCCAGAGAAGCTGTGGCTGCCCCATCCCTGGAAGCGTCCAAGGCCAGGTTGGAGCAKCCTGRTCTATGGAARGTGTCCCTGCYCATGGCAGGGGTGGAGCTGGGCAATCTTTAAGGTTAATCCCAACCCAACCCATTCCATGGCAGCGGAAGAGCAGCTTCCAGGGAACCCCGGGGTGAGCAGGGGCAGCTTTAATGAGCTCGAGCATCATCAGCGCTCCCGCGGTGCCTCCCGCAGCGAGCCCTGCCCAGCCCGGACAGCCGAAAGGCACCGCTGCCTTCGCCACGGGCGCGCTGGGATCGGGGGAGCCTCGGGAAACATCTGGGAATGSCCAACATCTGCACAGCCTTGGCTRAGTGAACCTGAGCCTTTACGGGGGAATCACCCAGGCGGGCTCCTCAGCCAAGGGTCCCGGTGCTGCAGCGTTCCCCAGGGAGACCACGAGCGCGGGGCAGCGCTGGGAGCAGGAATTTTATGCCCAAGTTTCTCGGGACTGGGAAAACCTGGGAGTCCCAATCCCAGAGAGCGCAGCAGGGGGAAAAGCGAGTCCCTGCTCTCTCCCCCTCGCCTTCCCCTTGTTTCGCCGGTAACCTCTACGCGCMTGAAGGATTTCTCTTTTTATTAATTCTTAAAATACAGCCGTTTTTTTAAATTTTGAGCCATCTTGACGCGCTGCACCCCGTCCTCCCTCCTCACCCCCCGCGCCGCGCAGTGCGCGGGGGGGGGGCCGCAGCGCTTCCCCGCTCTCCCCACAGCCCCCCGAGGGGCAGGCCGGGCATTCCGCGCCGCGGGGGCCGTCCCGGCCGGGGGTCCCGGCGGTCCGAGGGTGTCCCCGGGGGTGGCCGCGGGGGTCCCGGGGGTGGCCGCGGGCCGGGCCGCGCGCACATGGCCCGGGGCGGGCGCTGGGACCGCGCGTCCCGCCCGCGCCTCGGGCCCCGCCCCGGCCCCGCCCCCCGCGGCGGCAGCGCGCCCTCCCATTGGCCCGCGGCTCCCCCGCGCCGCGCTCCCATTGGCCGCCGCCCGCGAGCGCCGCGGGCCCGTGGGCGGAAGCGGCGCTACGGCGGCCGCCGAGGGTCYCCGCTCGCGCGCGCGCCCCCGGCCGTGTGGAACGCGGCCGCCCCGCGCTGCCCGCCCGGCTCCGCCCGCCCGCCCGGGATGCGGCCCCGGCGGCCGGGCCGGGCATGAGGGACGGCGGGGGGGCCGCGCCCAGCACCGGCACCCGACGGCTCCCGGGCACCGGCGGGGCTCCTCCTCGGTGAGCGGGGGCGGGATGGCGCGGGGGGGGGCAGCGCCGCGAGCGCCGGGCCGGGGTCGGTGCGGGGTGGGGTCGGTGTCCCCCCCGGCGCTGCCCCGCGTGCCCCTCGGTGCTGGGACAGGGCAGGGAGAGAGCCTGGGGCCAGGGGCTGGAGGGACGCGGGGGTTGGGTGGGATCCAGGGGTGGCTTGGTTGGGTCCGGTGGTTGTTTCAACGCAGGGGTTGGTGGGTGGGATCCGGGAGATTTTGGGGTCTAGGAATTGGTTGGTTGGGTCCAGGGGTTGTTTGGATCCAGGGGCTGGTGAGTGAGGTCCTGGAGATTTTGGGGTCCAGGAATTGGTGGGTTGGGTCCAGGAATTGGTTGGTTGGATCCAGGGGCTGGTGGGTGAGATCCTGGAGATTTTTGGGTCCGGGGGTTGGCTGGTGGAATCCAGGAGATTTTTGGGTGCAGGGGTTTGTTGGTTGAGTCCAGCAGTTGTTTGGATCCAAGGGTTGGTTGGTGGGATCCAGGGTTTGGTTCTTTGGATCCAAGGGCTGGCTGGATCCAGGGCTTGCTGTTTTTTAATTCCTCACTCCACCACTATTTTTTTTTTTTTTTTTTTTTTCATCCTCCCGCACTCCCCTCTCTGAACTGGGTGGATTCCTGCCCACATCAATAGGGGAGGCGGAGGGCAAAGTATGCAAATCCCAGCTTTTTCTTTGGCGTGCACTTGTACACACGCACACACACATCCCATATCTGCGTGCCACCTCCRCCACACTCACCTTCCCTCCCCAGCCAGCCTCCAACAATCCCATTGTGCTGTGCCAGGCGGGCTGGCATCCAGAGCGGGGCCGTTTTTTAAGGAGCAGCTCCTGAGAAAGGCAGGGATTTGCTCCGTAGGCTGCGCTGGGAGGGTGCCGGATCCGCTCATTAGCATTTCTTTCTCCTCATCCTGTTCCCAGCACACGCGGTCCCTGTGCCTGACACGGCGGCGTGTGCGTGATTTCGGTCGGGCTGTTTATTTTTAGGGTCTCAGCGCCTGTTTGGAGGGAATAGTTGTTCCATCGCCATGGCAACCGGGCTGAGTGTACCATAAACATTGTTCGAGGAAAGCTTTTCCAGCTCAAATGAGACTTCCTTTTCATCATCCAGTTGGGATGGCCAAGAAAACAGTTYAACCTGTGCTCTGGGGTTATCCCGTGGTGTCCTGCGCAGACCTCGCTCTGAACYGAGGATGCTTTTACTTTCAGCAGATGGATTGTGCCCATGGAAGCCAATTTAATCTGCTGTTGGTAAACACTGCAGCCCTCAGCCCATCGTGGTGGCAGATCAGGAGGAAGGAAGTGTAATCTCCTTAGGAGCTTCCAGGAAATCTGTGTTTTTATGGCTTACTTAGGAACAATCCCATCAGGGTCACAAGCCAGGCAAAGGTGTTGTGGTGTTGAGGTTTCCCATCCTCTCTGTGTGTCTTAAACCTTCTGCGCTCTCTGATCCTAAAAAAGGAGAGGCTGGAAAGGGACAGTGTTCATCCGAGTGTGGAAAACCAGGGAAATTGGGTCTGTCCATAAAACTGTCAGCGTTGGGATGTCAGTCATCCCCAGGCAGGGATGGGGGAGTGGAGTGATTGTAGCAGCTGCAGGAACTGCAGGGAGTGGGCTTTGAAATCCCCTTTTTTCTCTGTTTTCCGTCAGGTTAAACATTAAAAGTCAGGTGTGATAATCAAAATCATATTCCATAACAAAGGGGGCAGCTTTGTCTCTGTAACAAAGATTAAAAAAATCCCCAAAAGCTGTTTGGCTCATCTGCTGCCAACCTGAGGCTGCAGCCATAAGTCCCATGGAAATCCTGATGTCATTGTTGTCCTTCATGGCTTGTTTCTGATCCTGGCTCATTCAGAAAGACATGGAAGGTCAGAAAATACTGAGGGAAAATTGGAAAATACAAAGCAAAATAAATGCTTGTTTCTCAGGAGTTAAAAAGCTGAAACAGTTTGTTCTTAACCCCGSAAATATTTGCTAAAACACCTTAATTTCATCTTAAGGAACTTAATTTTTGAGCCAGGAACACGAAATTTATTGCAACATTTGTTTTGAGTTTAAAAAAAAAAAAAAAAGAGGCTTGGAGTGGGATTAGGCAATGAAAACTCTGGAGCAGCTCTTATCATGAGGAAATCCTTCAGCATTTCCTTCCAAGGAACTTCCTGCCTTGATAACCACGGCTGCTCCTTCACAACAAGCTGATTTTCCTGACTGGATTGGCAACAACGGTGCAGGGAATGCCAGAGCCAAGGGGAAAACAAGAATTTATTGGAGTCTGGGGTGTTTTTCCTTATTTTTACCTGATTTTTGTTAGTGATTAGAGAAGATATAATTTGATTACTACTTGGAAAGCTGCCAGGAGTTGGAATTTGTTTTTAAGGGTGATGTTGGAGGTGTAGAATTCTGCATCTCTARTTTTAATTCCGTGTTTAATTCCTTTATTTTACACATATAGGAGGCTTTTACCTGGTATTTCACCTGTCTGTGTGCTCTGGAGAAGGATTCAATTCCCTTGTGTGCTTCCCACCACATCAGGGCATGGAGTAGCTGGGGTTTGGACAGTAGGTTTGTGGATTTTGGTTTGTTGTTTTTTTTTTTACCAGCAGGCTCTTTCTAAAATTAATTAAAATTGATAAAATCCTAAAAGCACTGTGAGTCACAGTCCCGGGAGCTGGAGAAGCTTTTATGAAAGGTTTATTAGGAATGGGATATTCCAAGTGCTGTGCTGATGAAATTGTTGCTTGGTTGTCTTTTGATAGCCACTTAATTGGATACTTCATCAGCCGTGTCACACCTCCCTGTCCCTCTACTGAAATAAAAGGGCTGGGGCAGCCATTTATTTATTAATTTCTTTAATTGCTTGGACAAAGAGAGTGAAAAACCCGATCAARCTTCGAGGTTTGGAGCGTGGACTTGGGCCCGTGACCTCCAAAAGTCTCCTTCACCCAAGTCTTTTGTTTGTTTTCCTGGAACAGCCACCAAGGCCTTGTGTCCACAGGAATATTGCACAACGGAGCAGGAGTTGTTGTCTCCAAATTCCTCCTGCTCACGCTCCATGGCCGGCCCAAACTGCTAAAAATCCCTGGGAATGGCTCTGGACGGGGAAGGCTGAGCTCGGAGCACGTGTGTTGTGCTCACAGCGAGCTCTGCTCTCCCGGAATTTCCTGGAATTTCCTGGAATTGAAGCCTTGATTTGCTCACCTGCACCGTRAGGTCCCCCAGACCTGTTGCTGCTTTTTTTTATTTCACTTTTTTTCCCACRTAAGCAGCAGTTTTTTGTGTCTCCCTGCGTTTCCCCTGCTCGGTGCTGCTTCCCAAATCCCTTTTGGGGTGTCCCTTCCCTGTGGGACGCTGGGACAGGGCTCACCGTGCCGGTGAAACCGTGGTGGGGATGGCTTTGCTGTGTGACTGGGACATCCTTTTCCCCTCCTGCGTGCCTTTGGTTCCCGTGTGGGGGCCTGGGCAAGGCTTTTCTCCAGCCCATCTGCAGAAGTCATCAGGCTGCAGATGCTCCACGAGAGGCTGCTGCGAGCAAACGGAGGTGAAAGATTATTGGGGATTATTTGGTGTCGAGGCAAAGCACAGGAAATCTGCCAGAAGGCCTCGAAGGAGGGGGTTAGGGCAGACCTAACCCCCCTAAATCCTGCCCCTGCTCCCTTGCCAGGGCACGGGGAGGGATCCTTTTTGAGCACAGAGGGTGAATATTTGAATTTATTGTGCCACAGGCGTTGGAGCTGCTGCTTATAGGGGAGATTATCCCACTTCCTAAACTCCTCCTGCTCCCCCCCCGATTGCACCCTCATTCCCAGGAAAAGCAAAGCCTCCAGGCTGTCTAATCCCACGGATCATACAGAGCTGACAGTGCCACGGATGCACGGGCAGAAGTCGCCGGAAAAAAGAGACAAATCCCACGTCCTGGATAAAGCYCAGGTTTGGGAAAGCCGAGGGGCCTGGGGCAGAGCTGCAGCAGCAGGAGAAGGCTCAGGTTTGCAGTGCTCGTGTTTGGAGTTGTGCAGCCAAACCCTGGCAGCTCCTCCTGAACTCCGAGGGTCATCCGTAGGCGTCGGAGAAGATCTCAAGACAATAATAGTGCTCTATTTTAGCACACTCATTACAAAGCAGAGCTGCCCTCTGCCTCTAGCAACTATTTTTTCCTCGTACTCACATGGTGCAGAAGAGGAGCTGCCTCTCTGCCTCATTCCCATTTCCAGTGAGACTTTTTTCCTTTCTCCACGGTATTTCAGGGGGAAAACCTTCAGGCAAAGGGTGTTTTGCAGGGCTGTGTTTGTAATTATTGGTGTGTGCATCTGGGGGAAAAAGCAGTCAGACTTTGTAAGGTTTTTGTGCTGGTGGGGAGCTGCGAGAGGAGGAGATTGGGGCCTTTTCAGGAGATTTGAAAGAAGGTGAAATGCTGTTTACAGACGTTCAGAGAATGTTTCACCAGGGACACTGGGTTCTTGAGCCACTTCTCATCCCTGTGGTGCCAAGGGAAAGGCTCAGGAAAGGCAGCAGCTCCCTCCTGYCCCAGGCTGGAGAAGGAGGAATCTTTTCCACACGTTTGGTGGTTCTCAGGCAAAGAGAAGTGCTCAGCTCGCCTGTACTGATATTAATTTTACATCTTGTGTGATGGTTTTTAATATTCTGCTTTTTCCTGCAGAAATAGGAGTTTTTTGGTGTGTTCTTATGCTGTGTSAAAGCAACTTTTGTACTAAATGAGGTGGTTCATAACACAATATTGCCTCCTATATGGACTTTGCCAGTTAATGACTTGCTCCTGGACTCTGAAGGGGCAAAATCCACCTCTGATCCCATTGCTTTGACCAGGGTTGTTTTCTGGCCTTCCYTTTGTATATAATCTCCAGAAAAACTCCATATTCCCCTTTTCACTGAGGTATCCATGAGGTTCCATTGCGGGATCTCCATCGTTCCCTGGGGGTGAACGCGGTGAATATTTAATAAGCAGGAATTTTCCTTCTATTATATGCAATATAACCCATCCATGAACAATTCCAAAGTACTCTCTGCTCCTTTCTGTGACAGCCAGGGRATAAGCAAGGCCTCTCCACCCCGTTAATGTGTCTAAGAGAGACTTTTTAAAGCTGAGGATGTGCAATGTGTCCTCCAAGTGATGGACAGAATCGTGACATGCCTGAAGCTGTAAATGCCAGAAACATCAGGAGGAACTCGATCAAAATTGCACTCCAGTACAGTCTGTAACTGTGCCCCTGGCAGAAGGATCCTTCCAGCTGGAAAACTGCGGGATTTGAGCAGCGTGAACTTTTGTTTTGGTAAATGCTCCTCAGAACAGCATAGCTCATCTCTGGGAAGGTGGTTTTTTCTGTTTGTTTTGTTTTGTTTTTTTTAATATCTAGTCTCTTCCCTCATTTTGGCCACTCTGTGTGTGCTGTATTCCTGAACTTTGTGCTCTCAGAGTGCACCTCCAGCTGGATTCCCAACCGGCTGTGACCTGGGCAGGAACGCTCGGCTTGGGTCAGCTTTGAACTCACAGCAAGGTGGCACTTCCTAAAGGGAAGCAGCCTCGTGAAACAACACCCATGAAAATCTGGGATGAAATCTGCATGGATTTTTAAGAGGAGAGGGGAAAACAAAAAAAGGCCTTTGCCACTGTGAAATCCTGTTGCTAATCTGATTCCTCCGTTGCATCAGTCAGTGTTTGGTGCAGTGCTGGTTCGGGCTCCCAGAGTGCCGGGGATAAATGTAGCGTGGGAATAATCACTCAACTTCATTTTCCTGCTCTCTCTCGGCACATCTCACTGCTACTGACAGCTCTGCAGGGTGGCAGAACCCAGTCCTCGTGTTCTCCACACCACCACGTGTGCCTGCATCATCCCCGTGGGATAACGAGGCTCGAGCACGGCCCCGGCGTTCCAGATCTGGGATGTTGTTGGCAAATGTCAACACCAGGAGGTCCTGGAAGAGTTTTAAGGTGGTTGCCCGGTCCCCGGTTCCCATCTGGATCAGCTGGCACACCACGGAGCRGTGTGGGAAGAGTCTGGAAGCACAGCCTCCAGTTTTCTTGGAGCGCCAGGCAATTAATTTGGGCAGGCAGGGAGTTGTAGGTGAGCAGTAATTAACRGGGAAAGCACCTCGGGCCAGCATAACGAGGGGGCGTGGGTGTCCTTCGTTTTGAGATTGTTCCGTGTAATTGCAGCAATTTGCCCGGCTGGGTCGATGTAACACCCCTGTGGAGTCACCTCGGTGTGTGCCACGAGGCAGGGATTCTGGAAAAAGGGCCGGAATGCCACGGGCTGTGCCCGAAAAGGTACCTGCCYCCGGGGCACCTTATTGCACTGAGAGCCGTGTGTGAACTGTCAGCAGGAATCCTGTCACAGGGCTCAGGGAGTGCTCRGCCTCTCCCGTGGACACAGTTCCCTTCCTTATATAGGGCTGGATAAGTGCTGGGCACTAATGAGATTGGAATAAAAGGCTTTGGGAGCAAAGATGAGCTGGCAGGCCCGGCTGGATCTTAAACTTAGCCCTGTGTACACATGGATTGCAACCAGCCCGAGCGTGGCTCCTGCTCCCTGGAGTTGGGCTTGGTGCCTTTGTTTTGGAGYTTGGGAATGGTGTTTGGTGTCCCAGGCTGTGGGTTCATTCAGGTGGAAACCCCCGGACTCTTAGGTTGGCCTTTACTTAGGGGGAAAAAACACAGGGTTTATGCACATCTAATGCTGATATCTAATGCATATCTAATCATATCTTTTGTGTAATTCACTATTCCAGAGCATTTTCTCTCTGTTTCCTATGTGTTTATTTTATAGGAAGAAGTTGGAGCTGCATTATAGCCACAGTTCTGGACTAAGAGAATCTATAGGATAGGAGATACTGAATTAATGTTTTGTCTGGTTTAATTCCCAGTGTATGTTATACAGAATTATGAGTGTTCTGCTTAAAAATATTTGTGGAAATGCTGTTTTGTGTAGTCAGATACGTTCAAGGAAAAAACATCATATTTCTGCCTTGTCTGTCCTTGATGAATTTGTGCATCAACAGCTTTGGGGCAGGAAAACCACACTGGCAGATATCAGTCCTAGAAAGTCCCAGCTAAATCATTGACGTGGGTGAGACGTGGCAGGAATTAAGAGCCAAGCAAAGGCAGCATTTGCAATAATTTAAATTTAGTTTCATGTTTACTCTCTTCATACAAACAGGGGTGATACCTGGAAAAGAAAGATGTGAAGGAGGGGAGATGAGGGTTGATTGAGAGGGCTGCTGGCAAAGAGGCTGAAGTGGGAACTGAAGGACAAGGGAGTTGTTTTTGCTCTGACATCTTCCCGGAGCTTTGCAGTTCCTTGTTCTGCTGTGTTTTCCCAGAGGTTCCGAGCTGGGAGGTGGGAGCAGCTACGGAAAGGAGGTGGCGAGTGGGTGGTTTGATTTTTACCTGGGTGTACCTGAGCTGCTCCTCACAAAGCGGTACAAGCCAGAGTGGGTGAACATGGAACAACTTAGAAACATTTTTTTGGGGGTAGTGACTCACTGCAACTTACCCAAAGTGACCTGATTTAGTTAAATGAGGCTAAATATAACCCATGTGAAAAGTACTGACATGTGGGAGGGGACGCCAGAGTTGGCACTCAGCCTCTCAGTTCTGCAGGGAACATCTTTCACGACTGGTGACTAATAATTTTTTACTCTTGCTGGCTTTGGAAATAACATCTCCTCTCCGTTCCCCCCCCCGTGTAGGGAGCGGAGGGAAACGCGCCGCGCTTAACCCGCCTTTCTGAATTGCAGCTCACTGCTATGGACAGTGCCATCACCCTGTGGCAGTTCCTCCTCCAGCTGCTCCAAGAGCCCCAGAACAAGAACATCATCTGCTGGACCTCCAGCGACGGGGAGTTCAAGCTGCTGCAGGCAGAGGAGGTGGCCAGGCTCTGGGGGATCCGCAAGAACAAGCCCAGCATGAACTATGATAAACTCAGCCGGGCGCTGCGCTACTACTACGTGAAGGTAGAGTGTAAATCCACCTCGGATCCTGAGCCGTCCGCCCGGCCTAATGAGCTTTGTTCCCTCCTGCATTCCCTCCTCGAGGGGAGGGGTGGCACTGCTGTGCCCTCCCAGGTTTAAGGAAGCTGTGCTGCTTTGGTTAAAGGTGTTGTTTTTGTTTTCAATTTCGTTTATCGACGCGCTGCGTTTCCTCCTCGCTGGTTTGGTGGCTTTGTGTGAAATGTTATCTTTGTGTCTTTCCCAATACAAATCTGTCTCTGGATTTTAACCCCCCTCCCAAAAATACACAGCCTTGCAAGGGTTAAAATCCTCAGYGCTCCAGTTAAAGCAGCACTGGGAGAGGATGATGATGGAGATGGTGAATGTTGCACCACTTTGAGATCTTTTTGGCAGCTTTCTCTACAAAGGGGCTTCAAAATAAGGATTTTTAGTGAAGCAGCCCAAAGTATTTTTATTTTCTCTGTGTGTTCAGCCTTTCACCTCTGGTGGTGGCCAGTGTTTCGAGTCCAAGAAGCTCCTCTTGTTTGTCCAATGTCTTTGCGTCTTCCCTTTGTTTCAGTTTATCCCACGACTGTTCTTGTGTGAGTGTAGGAGATAAAAATAAAACCCAGTTTCTGAGGAGCCTCAGCTTGGAGCAGGTGGGAAGTTCTGGGTGTTTATTACTGGGTGGCACAAATTTGGCTTGGTACTGAGAGATCTCAGCAAAAATCATGGTATGATAAATAAGGATAATCTCAAGTCCAGAGTGTGTGTGGCATTTCACTTAGGAGCAAAACAAGTTTGACAGATGCTGTTTTGTGGTATTGAAATAGCTGATTAGCCTGCATTCTGCTGACTAGTTCAGCTACTTATTTTCCTTTATTATCATCTTATTAAGAATAAAGGTGGTTTGATTTGAAGTGCAAGCTCTCCATTCTGCAAACCTGTAAAAACTCTTTAACCCTGCGAGTTCTGTTAGATCAGTGTACCCTGCTCCGAGATCCTTGGTGGGAGTAATGGGTATTTTTTATTTAATTTAAAATGTTAAACAGGATTGCTTGGCAGTTTTTAGGCTGTTTTTAGTATATTTAATGTCAGGTTAAGCTCACCTGTTCCAGTGTTTCGTCTGCCAGCTCTGGGAGCAGAACTGGAACGCAGGGTGTTTTTAAAACACACACACACACACACACACACACACACCAAAAAGAAGAACCGTTTTTTTGGCTGAAAGATTACAGACTTTAATTCCTCTGCCTATTTTAGGCAGCGTTTGTAGGAAGAAAATTAATCTGAAGAAGGTCTAAATATACTCGTCTTCTTCCCCCCACCAGAATATCATTAAGAAGGTGAATGGCAAGAAGTTCGTGTACAAGTTCGTGTCGTACCCGGAGATCCTGAACATGGATCCGCTCGTCGTGGGCCGCATCGAGGGAGACCCCGACATCCCCGGCTTCGGGGAGGTCGCCGGCGCTCCCAAGGACGTGGAAAACTGCGGCAAGGAGAAATCCCAGTCGTGTGCTAAGTCCTCCAGCCGCAACGACTACATCCACTCAGGCCTGTACTCCTCCTTCACCCTCAACTCCCTCAACTCCTCCGGCGTGAAGCTCTTCAGGTCCATCAAGATCGAGAATCCGGCCGAGAAGCTGGCGGAGAAGAAACCTCAGGAGCCCACCCCCTCCGTCATCAAGTTTGTCAACGTGCCCTCCAAAAAGCCCCCCTCGGCCCCCCTGGTCTCCGCCGCCTCGGCCGTGGCTGCCGCTTCCACGGCTTCCGTCACCCCCGCCCCGTCCTCCTCCCTTCCCATGGGATCGGAGGAGACTCTCCAGACCCTGGAGACGCTCGTGCTGCCCAAGTTAACTGTCCCCGAGGCTCCTCCGGCACCTTTGCCAAGCTTAAGCACCAGCTTCACCCCGACCCCGCCCATGTCCTCGGTTTCTCCCACCCTCCAAGTCCCCTCCACGCCCCCCTCGCCGCCCCTGAGCTCCAACCCCGACCTGGACATTGACACGGACATCGAATCCGTGGCTTCCCAGCAGCTGGAGCAGGCCCAGAGCCTCCAGCATCAATCCCCGGAGCCCAAAGAGCAGGATTCATCCGTGCTGGAGAAGGAATTTGCCAATCACCTCTCCAGATCTAAAAAACCCAAAGGGCTGGAGTTGGCTCCGACTCTCGTCATTACGGGCAGCGATCCAAGTCCTCTGGGCATCCTGAGTCCTTCTCTCCCAACTGCTTCTCTTACTCCAGCACTTTTCTCTCAGGTAACCAAATTTCCCTTCCTGCTTTCCGTTTTCTTCCAAGGAAACAATAGTGATTGTGCTACGCTTTAAAACAGCAAGTGGAAAATGAATAGTTGATTGTGTGCGGAGATTGGAAACTCAGGATGTCGCTCCCTGTTTGTTTTTTTTTAATAAAACACGAGTTTTCTTCACAGTTGGTATTAACTTCACCCCCCAAGGTGTGCCCAGGTGGTGGTTCAGCCACGTCTGCACAGGGTGGGCATGTGGAGGCAAAACCCAAACCAGCCCCAGCAGGATCCTTTGTAAACCTTGCCGGGGGATACTGAGTTATTCCAGGAAGCCTAAACCCTTCCCCTAAATCCTCCAGCTGGGCCTGAAAATACTTCAGAAATAGAGCACCAGAGAGGTGTCTGTTCAGCAGCTTTTTTTACTCYGTTTTTACTCAGTTTTTACTCAGTAGCATTTAGTTAAGGGCAAAGTATTGTGAGTGAGCAGCAATAAGAGCAGCTGCTTAATTTGGTTGTTATCTTTGTGTGGGAAAGGAAAGCTTTCATGTCTCATGGAAAACTTGGAAGAGAACTGAATCCAGCAGGGCTGTTAAATCATTCTGTATCTCTGTAATCTCTTCCCTGCAATAAATTGGAATTAGAGTGAGACWGGGGGGAAGCTGCTGGTTGAAAACTGAAATGGCTGAAGACAGGGGAAAAAAAAATCCAAGTGGAGTTGTTCTTTTGGCACCCTGGGAAGTGCTTGGCTGATGAACCTGGAACATACAGAATATTCAGGAGCTGGATGGAAATTCCTTTTGTCGTYGCTTGCATTGTCAGTGGCAGGCGTGTGCCCACTGTCAGCTCCTTTGAAATCCAGAATCCCACTTTTCCAAAGTGCAGGTGCTGGATCGCAGCAGGAGCTGCTCTGCYGTGGGTTCCAGCAGGATCTATTTGGCAGCTGCTGGGAAAAAAGGCTTGGATTGCTCAGCGAGGGGAGGGAGAGCCGGATGGGGCTGGAGGGGAGGAGGAGGAGGAAGGAGGGGATGGGATGGGAGTTCCTGCAGTCGGGAGCAGCTGAGGTTGGTGTGGCTGGAATTCCATGTGCTGCTGCTCCAGGGAAAGGTCTCACGGCTGCCTCTCTGTTCCAGACTCCCATCCTGCTGACTCCCAGCCCTCTGCTCTCCAGCATCCACTTCTGGAGTACCCTGAGCCCGGTGGCTCCTCTCAGTCCTGCCAGGTTGCAAGGTGCTAACACCCTCTTCCAGGTGAGTTTTCCAGCTCGTTTTTCCAACCTTTCCATGCTTTTCAGGTCCTTCCCCAGCAGACCTGCAGGAATCAGTGATCCCAAATAGCTGCTGTAGGAATCAAATAGGGATCTTTGGTTTTGAGAGCGTTAATTTGAGTGTTCACCCAGTTTTATTTAAGGATATTGTAAAATGTTGGTGTTTTAGGAATGTTTTAAATTAACTACAGCACRGACTGCTTTAAAGAGAGATTATTTTTCTTTTATAGCTCTGTTCTTCCTGTAAAAATTTCCTCCCTGTAACTTTATTTTCCTGAAAATTGAATTTTGCCACTCTGTTGATCGTTCTAATTGTTCCTGCTGAAAGGCATTAATTAATCTCACAATTAGTGAGGAGGAAGGATGTGTGTTGGATCTCTGTGACAAYGTGGGGTGCAGTTCTTCATGATTTTTATGGGAGAAATCCTTCCCTGTGARGGTGGGGAGGCCCTGGCACAGGKTGCCCAGAGAAGCTGKGGCTGCMCMATCCCTGGAAGTATSCAGGGCCAGGGKTTTYKTTTTACTATATAGGAAAAAAATTCCCTRTATTAAAAATAAAACMAACCTCCTTTAATTGTAATTCTCGTGTTCTTCCCTCACCTTTCACTTTGGCATTGGAATAACCATTTTGACATTGGAATAACCATTTTGGCATTGGAATAACCACCTTGGCATTGGAATCACCACATCTGCTGCCTGAGTTTGCTCAGGCAGAGGATAGAATTGAACCAGTTGTCTTTTGGGTTGGGATCTGTCATCTCCATGGAAATGAAGGAAGTGGCTCATGTGTACCACGAGGATGGGGAATAAACAAGGAGGGCTGAAAATACATTGGATATTTTGCTCTGGGAAGAGCTGATAATTAACTCAGGGACAGTTTTAAGCCCTGGTTTCCCAACAACCTGGATTAAAGTCACCTATTAATGAGGACAGGGGCAGTGCTCAGCTCAGGGGTCACTGTGACACTGCTTGGATTGCTGCAGTGGCATTAAAAAAGTCAATTAAAAGCTGGAAGCCAAGAAGATTCTTTGAAGCCTGGGGTGGCTTTTCTTTGTTGTGCTTTGTATTATTGTTGTGCTTGGTTTGTTTTTCCTCCTCTGTGCACAGACAGGGGAGGAACAGTGAATTCAAGTGGATTTTTGCCTAATGATCCTTGTTTTGTCCCTTAGTTCCCATCAGTGCTGAACAGTCACGGCCCATTTACTCTGTCTGGACTGGATGGACCCTCCACCCCCGGCCCGTTCTCCCCTGATCTCCAGAAGACATAGCACATGGAACTCATGGAAAAGGACACGTTGGCAAGCAAGGCAGAGACAGGACACTTCTATTGAACCACCTTTTTTAAAGCGAGCAGTTTGTAATTCCGCAGAGATTCTCAACGATCGTAGTTTTTGCCATTCCCGAATCAAATGCCTTTTTTTTGCAAAAAAAAAAAAAATTCCCTCTTTTTGAAAGAACCCAGGTTGGGAATGTATATGCAAACGCCTTAATAGGAGCTGCAGCTCCGGTCTCTTCTCTTCCCTCCTCGGTTTGGAAGATTTTCCCCGTGTCCAAAAAGGAATTTTGGGTGGTGTTGCAGCAACCGAGTCTGCACTGATGGCAGCAAACAGCACCGGAGGAGGCTTTTTCTCGGTGACTCTTGGCAAAAAAACCCCTCTGTTCTTCTGCTTCCCGTGCTTGGCGAGGAGGAATCTGAATCCTGATCGAAGCTGGCATTCCAGGAAATGCTTGGGAAAGGGGTGTGTGCTCTCAGCTTTGCCCCCGGGGGCGCCGGGACTTCTGCAGCAACAAAAGCAGCCGGGTCTTTTCTGCTGTCATTGTCTTTTTGCAGGGAGAAATTTTTTTTTTTTCCAAGGATTTATTCCGCGTGTTCAGGACAATTTTCGGAGTGGGGTCGTGTCCCAGCAGCCCCTCGGAGAAGAGGTGGGGCCGGATCCTGGATGCTTCCCTGCCCTCCCTCCCTTCCGTGAGGAGGAATGAACTAGGTGGGATGAGCTCCTTTCCATTCTCGCAGAGTTGGAATGCTGGAGTCCAAACATTTCTTGTGCCAGAGACCTTTTCCAGAGCCTGCGACCTCCCTGCTGGATGAGCAGGAGGGTGGATTTTCCCTGCAGTTTTGGAGGGAGGTTGCTGCCTGACTCTGGAATTCCAGACCCAAGCAGGGGGAGAACAGCAACATTCCAGCATTAATGTTACTGCTCTTTCCCCACAGTTTTGGGAAAGCTTCTTGCTTTTCCCCAAGTGGAGAAGCTCCTCTTTTACCAGCTCTTATCCCGAGTTTTGCATTAGAGCTGTTGCTTTTTTTTTGAGGGAGCATTGACCCCAAATCAATGTTTCCATCGGGCTGAGGGGTTCCGTGGGGTATTTTCCTCGTGGAAAATCTGCTCTCCCCTTGCTGGATTAATAATGCAGGATCGTTTTCCAGGGCCGTTGGAGACCAGAGGAAATTTATAGGTAGATTTGTACACCTCAGGAGGCCTTTTAAGAGAACTGAGGGCTGAAAGGAGTGAGATTTTCCTCCCTGAGCCCCTCAGTCTGGGTGTGTCGGGCTGTGTCTGATGTCAGGCAGCAACTTCTGTTTGCTCCTGGGTTTGAGCTGGGGATGTCAGAGGATCTTCTCCATCCAATATTCCCTAGAAAACAGGTGGAGACATCTCTTCCCTTCAGCAGCATCGGAGTTTCCACGAGCAGAGGAAGATTTGACCTCTCCAGCAAGAGGAGCTGCCAGTGTTTGCTGTAAATATTGCACCTATTTCACGGAGAAGTGGTGAACTCGAGCTTGCCAGAGTTTTCCTTTGGCCACTTTTTGCAGGCTTGGAATTCACTTTAAAGCCACAGCACCCAAGACTTTGTTTTCCTGCAGTGGTGTTTCCTTTCTGTACCTGACATTGAGCTAACAGAAACCACTTTGCGTGTTCCTGACGTGACACCTGGGACAGGTGGGTGGAGCAGAGTTGCTTTTTTGGGGCATTGTTCATCCCAAACACCTGCCTGGGGTTGGGTGGGGGGGGAGTGGGGGAAAAAAATATTCCTTTTTCAGGTGGAGAAGCAGGGAGTGAGCTCATGGAGTGACCTGTCTTCCTGTTGGGTCCTGTCAGAGGCATAAATGCTTCACATTTAGACATCAGCAGATGCAGGAGGAAATTTCCTGCGCCAGCAGCTCTTAAAAAATGTGCAATATTGACCTTTTTTTTTTCTTTTTTTGAAATTTTATTTTTATTTTTGAAATGCAGAAGCCAAGCTGCAGATGATGATAATTAAGAGCAGGCATCTGGAATTTTCTGGTTTGCGTGATGGCTTTGGAAGTCTGCTCTGGGAAATATATATATAGCTATGTATAAATAGCAGCACTTTGGAATGGTTGGTTTAGGTTGGCCAATTTGATGCCCACCAAAACGTGTGGACTTTGGAGAGCCACATTTGCAGGACTAGGATTAGAATTGAAAATTCATTAACGAGCACTAAAAACCTTGCAATTTAATTGCTTCCCTTCCCCTCGTCCCCCCCGTGTGGAGAAAAGCCAAGTTTAGCTGTTGAGAAGTTGTGTTTGTGCACACAATGCACTTCAATTTTTGTGGACTTTTATCACTTTGAGCGTGGGTTCACACCCAAGCCTGGGTTCCTGCTCCTCTCCCAAGAAGCTTCCTAGGATGGCACTGCCAGAGCTGGCTGAGATCCACGTTTCCCTTTGGGAACGCCTCCTGCAGAGGGAGTTCCTGTGGAAATGCAGCCTGCATGGGATGGGTTTTATCTGGTAAAATCCAGCAGGCAGCGCTGGGAATGGGATTGCTTTGGCTTCTTGAGGAAAATTAGAATCCACGTAGGATTATAACCTCAGGAGGCAGTCGGGAAGCACTTGGAAAGGGGAGGAGAGGTGGGAGAGGAGCAGCTTTCGCTGCCTTTTCCTCCAGTGCAACTTTCAGGTCACTTAAGGGAATTTTATCTTGTACATATGCTGCCTCATCACCCACATTTACTAACAGGGAACTGCCAGCTTTTCTTTGGATCACATTCCTGACAGAGCCTCCTCGGGGCTTGGTTATGTGAACTGCTGGTTCTTTAGGTCACTTCAGGAGCAGGTTTTTTTTTGCAGCTCCTTGCAGACTCGTTTTTAATTTAGTGTAGGGCAGGTGGGGTTAGAATAGATTCTGTTTTCATTCTGTACYGTGGTGGTTTAAAAACAGTTCAATAATGCAGCATTACAGAAACTTTTTCTTAGATTCGTGTTGCTGGAGTAGCCATGGTTTTTGTGGGATGCTTGGCAATTTTTGCATCAGTTCATTCCTTGCTGGGTGGTGGTGGGATTGGGCTGGGTGAGCAGGGAAGCTGAACACGTGTCCTCCTTCTGGGAATCTCTTTTTCCACGTCCCTGCTGCARAGTTGGGGAGCTGGTGGTGCCCAGGCCGTGTCTGGCTCTGTTTGGGGTCCTGGATTTTCGGGATGCCACTGGCAGGGACACCCCATGGGAAGCAAAAACGTGTTCATGACCTGCAGTTGTTCCTGTTCAGTCTTTCCTGGGAAGGKGATCCTGGTGAGGAAGGTGATGGAGGGAATTTGGGTTTTTTTTTAGCAGCAGCTTTAAGTTTAGATCCTTGTTTCAGCCCTGTCCTCAGCAGTGGGTGCAATTCCTATGCACTGGCACATCCAAGCTGTGTTTTCCACTAGGTCAGGACGTGGTGCAATCCCTGGAGTTGGAGAATGCCTTGTTTTCACTTGGAGCATCCCAGGGCTTCAGCATCCGTGCAGTCTTTGGGATAATGCAGTGTGAGAATAGGAAGGCTTTGGTTGGGGTCKTTTCTCCCTCTTGGGTGTCCCACAGATGGATCCTGTTGGGTTTGTGGTGCCCATCCTGAGGGCAGTGCAGCTGCCTAGGTGCACATCTCCCTCCTCCCAGCTTCCCCCCGCCGAGGGAGCCGCATCCCTGGGAGATTCCCTGTGGATTCCAGCTGGGATGCAGAGCTCTGCAGGCTGGGCTGGGAGGGCAGAGCTGGCCCAGCAGTGTTGGCTCTCAGGTGAGCACAGGGGCAGAGTCCTGAGCCCCTTCTGGAGCTTTCCCTCGTGCTGAGGTCAGAACCTGCAGCTCTGCCCCTCCCTCGTCCCCCATGGTTTATTCATTTATCTTTTAGTTCCCTTTTGCTCCTGTTTTATGGCATTTTTTTATGTACTCCTGTTTGACCCTASGATTTAACCTCTTCCCATTTWTAAGGCRTATTTGTTTACAATACATCTCAGTGTTGTATCAAGAGGCTCTCTTGGTATTGTCAGCTCTGAAAATCGACTTCAGCAGTGGTTCAGGAACGTTGTCAAAGCCTGCAGGTATTGAAAACTTGATTTTTGGGGTGTCCCCAACAATTYTGTTCTGGTTTGTTCCTCAGTTCTCCTGTGTGAGAAATAGAATTTGGATCTGGAAGAGCAGAAAGAGAAAAGAAAGGGACCTTTTGGCCCCTGAGGTCGTGGGGATGGGGTTAATTTRTCCCAAAAATCACAGAGTGTGGTGTTGCAAACAGCCCCTGAGGATCTCCCACTTGGCAGAGGAGCCSCAAGTCCATTAGGATTCACTTAGGAGCTATCCAGGATGTTTTATGAGGTGTGTCCTGCCTAAACAGAGATTGTTATGGTTTGATTTGGAGTTAATTAAGCAGTAATTTGCCATGGCTGTTGAACAGCAGTAGCAAATCTGGATGGGGGCAGCCTTTGGCCSTTGCTGGTGGTGCTGATTCCAGGMTGGATCTGCTGGAATCAGAGCTGGCAGGTGAAGGCTGAAGGATAAAATGCAAGGATAATTTTGTGTAGCCCTCCAGGGTGTCCCTGCAGGAGGTTTTGCCTTGGATCAGCATCCATGGACATGGAATTCCACTGGGAGCGAGCGGTGCTGAGTGTGGAGGTGAGAGCTGGTTCTGGACAGGGAATAATTCCTGGGAATGGAACCAAATCTTCCTCCACAGCCTTGTTTTAGTCAGGAGGACACAAAGCTGCAGTGAGGGCAGTGCTGCCCATTCCTGCAGCTCCTGTTGGAATTCCCTGATGGACTCGGAGCCATCTCAAGCAGAAAGGTGAAATTTTGGGTTTGGTTCTGGTGGATCTTGAACTGAGGGATATTTTTCCTGCCTTTATGCCAAGAACAAGCAGGAATAAGGGGAATTRTGTTCCCTGCAGGTTGTTTTTGGAGGGGGCAGCTGGGCTGAGCAGAAGCACAGGTGGGAAAGGTGAGCAGGGCCCGTGTTCCTGGCATGTCCCAGTATTTCCCTGTTGGAATAGCAAGATGTCTGCTTCCTATAAATTACTCTGGAACAAAAAACACCCTAAAACTAGCTCAAGTTGACTTTGGTTTACTCCTCCCAAAGGATGCAGCAGGTTTTGCCTGCGGAGCTCTTCCAGCCCCTGATGAGAAGCACACTCTGAGGGATGAAAAGTTGTGTTTTTTTGGATTCCTCAGCGCTGGAGTGGGACTGGAATAGCTCTGCCTGGAGCACACGTGTGTCCTGCCTGGCAGGACGTGCTCCTCCTGCCAAAAATCTGCATAAACACCCCCCTGTGCCCTCAGAGCAGACACTGCACTGTGCAGTCGCCACTTTTAAACGTTTTGCACGCCCTGGGGAGGTTTTTTGGGGGCTTTTTCTTCTCTTTTAGATCAATCCTGCCCCAGCGTGGACTCGGGAGTTGCCAAAGGTTGTTTGGGAATGCAGCTTTGACATTGTTGGACGCCACATCTCCCCAGAGAAAAAGCATCTTAAATGTGTCTTTGGAGAGTTTTGTGTGCATGGAACGAAAGTTTGGACTTCAAAGACTTCTCTGTGGAGGCTGTGCTGCAGGAGGTTTTCATCTCAAAGCAGGGGTGATCCCGAACCTTTGGAAAACAGGGATCTGAGTGGAGACAGAGTGAGGAGAGGGGAGGCTGGAGGTGATTTCAGAGCCCATTTCAGCCCTTGAGCAGTACCTGCAGCAGTGCTGTACCAAGAACTGGAAGCTGTTGTTGTTTATTTCTATTTTTTTTTCCCCTTTGGTGTTGTTTTTTCCATGTTTTTTCCGAACACAGGAAGGCTTTGGGGGTGGCCTGTGCATGGTTCCTGCTGTGTGCTGTGTGCTGRGGTGGGGGGTTCCAATCCCTGGCTTTGCTCTAGGCTCTTTGAGATGTTGTTGTGGGATTGTTTTTGGGTTGTTTTTTTTTTTTTGGCCTAGCATGTCTTAACCCTCCAAGCTTTGAAACTGCTTTCTAGAATTGTGTTGACTTTTATTTTTGTTTGTTTGTTTGTTTTTGGTTCTGCTGTTGTTCAGTTGCACAGAGGTTTCTATAGGTGATGTAAACTTTGGAAAACGTTTTCGTTCTCTGTGAACAGGGTTGAGATTTATTCCTTGTAGTTTTGGGRAAAAAAAAAACAAACAAAAAAAGACAAAAGTTGTCTCCTGAAATTCCCTTTTGCAATCTTGTTTTGTAGCCTGTTGCAGTGTTACCAGATGGCCTTATGTACGTCACAGTGCTTTGTGATGAGTACAGTAGCACATTTAATGCTTATTCCCCTCTGTTTTTAGAGCTGAGAAGTTGGAATTATTYGGAATATTTGGGATAATAGAGCTGGGGGAAAAAAAAAAACCACGGGGAAAAACCCGAGGGAAGGACAGCGCTTGTGTCCCCTCGGGGAGGAGATCAGGGCAGCTGGGAGKGAATCCTTACTGGCTTGGGGATTCTGGGAATCAGCACAGATCCAGCAGCACCTCCAGGGCTGCTGCAGCTTCCCTGGGCTGGGCAGTTGTGTGTCTTGGGCAGTCAGGGCAGGGAGGATTCAATCAGTTTGTAGCAACTCCAGCAACCCCGTCCAGCCGTGGTGCCGTGTGCCAGTCGTTGTCCTGTTTATTCCTGAAGTGCACATCTGTTTTGGAAGGTGGCTTTGGAGTGCATTCCCCGACGGAATTTGCAGTTTTCTGGGAGCCAGGTCCCTTCCTCTGGAGCTGTGGGATGGAGCCAGTTTCACCTGCCTGGGATTTCAGACCCGTCAGTGGTGCAAACTCCACTGAAGGGAGCAGAGAGAACACTTCCAGTGGCTCTTTCCAGAACAGAGATGCATTTATTTTTTTTTCTCTATAAATATATATATATATAGTACAAATTCCAGAGACAAAGTTATGTTGTAGTGAGTGTCTTAAACTTCCTACACTGGAGACTTTTCTAGACAAGATCTTTCAGAGACAACTGTAAAGTCACCCCTTGTTCCAGCCGGGTGACCCTGCCTGGGACAGAATTGCTTCTCAGTCTAACTTTTATTTTGAAATACCGTCTACTTAAGAGTATCTTAATGCCATTGTGTTAAAAAAAAAAAAAAAAAAACGCTGGTATGTAATGCAAGTACATAAATAGCCAAAGTTTTCAGTAATTGTTCAGTGTTACTAAATTTTGCTTTTATTTAACCTTCCAAGATAACACTTTAGGAAGACCTTCGGCGTGTTGTTACCATCCTGGAAATTCAGCCTGATCAGCTCGGTCAGAGCAGAGAGGTGGAGTTGTTTGAACACATTTCGGGTTTGAATACAATTCGGAGGGGGCAAAAGTTTTCAAAGAGATGCAAAAGTTCCTTTGCACTGTCCTGACACTTCGAAGTGACAGATGCTGCTCCGGGCAGCGGCTCCTYGGGAATTGTTATTCAAACGTCACGAAGGTCTTTCCTGAGAAATCAGGTGACTTTTCTATTGCTTCAATTTTTGTGCAAAAAAAAAAAAAMYWAAAAAAAAAAGAAAAAATCAATGTATTGCAATCTTTTTTTAAAAAAATGGGGTGGGAATAGTTAAAGAAAACTATTTTATGTAAGAACTGACAGAGGGATTTGCTTTGTATAATGCAAGCTGGCTTTAAAAAAAAAGCATTGTAGCAAATTATTCAAGTCAATCATATGTTAATAGTTATGTGCAACCAGACATGCAAAACAATTGTATTTTTTTAAATAAATATTTTTAACAAAGTTTCTGCTCTTTTGACTGGTTTTTTTTTTTTTTTAATTGTTTCAGTAGAGGAAATAGAAAGTTGCAGCTGCAGGAGGGAGTTCATCAGACCTTGAGGTGAATTGTCCTTTACAGTCACAGGATTTTTTGCCAAATCAGCTGCTATTCTGGGGAAAATGTCCTTAAAATAGGRTTTTCTTCTCTCTCTGAGTAGTCAGTGCTGGCAGCAAAGTGGAAATTTGAATTACGAAGTGCAAGAAATGTGATTGTGGCAGAAGAGGAAGAGCTGCAAGGACAGGAGGAGAGAGGATTTCAGAGCTGACAGCCCTGGGGTGACACCAACGTCACGTGAGGAGATTTCTTCCCAAATCAGCTCCCGCCTGGAATTGTTTTGTGCTCGTTTCCTCCGAGCAGGGCCCAGGGATGCTGTCATGGTGGGAGGGGCTCGAGCAAGGACAGGTTGGGGGTGGATTTTTTGCCGCAAATGGGTTCTGCAGGCCGCGGTTGGTTTGTTGTGGGCAGGTCCAGGGGAGGAACAGTGGCATCCTGTGGAGCTGGAGCAGAATTACAGCGTGTGCTGGGCCTGGCTGGGAGCTCTTCTGGGATGGGAATAGAGCTGGAATCTCTGCTAGGATTGGAATAGAATCCCAGAAGGGTTTGGGGTGGAAGGATCCTAAAAAGCATCTCATTCCACGGGCAGGGACACCTTCCACTGTCCCAGGCTGCTCCAAGCCCCGTCCAACCTGGCCTTGGACACTTCCAAGGATGGAACAACCACAGTTTTTCTGGCCAATTCCCATTTTTCCAAGCAGCAGCTCTCACCTGCCATAAAATACCTCCGCAAGCTCCCATGGGTGCTCCTGTGGAAAAGAGCCTGGAGTTGTTGAATCTCCTCAAGGTGGGTTTGGATCAATCCCAACACGGGTAAATGCAGCTGAATCCTGGGTTTAGCTCATCCCTGGACTTCAGGGACCCTCCTGCCTCACATCCCACACTTGGAATCTATGCTGTGATGCTATAATGAGACTGAACCTAATCCAAGGCCAGCTGGAACTGGATGGGCTTTAAACTCCCAACCCAAGCCATTCTGGGATTCTGCAAATGCTAAAAACAGTTTAAAAATCTGTGGGATTCAGCCTGAGTTTAAAAACTGGGAAATGGAGGTGTCTTGTCCAGAAGCAGCCGGAGTTAGGAGTCCAGTCAGTGGGAATTTAGCAATCAATCACCTTTAATTAAACACTGCTCTATATACACACGTACATATGTACATCACATACAGCAGTTCAAGCAAGGACTTACAGCCCCAGCCACTCACGGGAGGAGGAGCTGGATGGAGCTCTACATTCCTCGGAATTCCAGGCCTTTCCCGGTGGCTGGGACGGGGCATGCGTGGGCTGTGGGAGTACCTTACACAAGGCACCTGGAGGAGGATATTGCACAGGTGAAGCAGCTGGAGCCTGGCTCCCAAATCCCTTCTCTTGGAGCTTCACGGCTGGAAGCTTTGGAAATAAAACCACCCTAAAGGAGACATTGCAGCTGGAGCAGCTCGAGGAGTGACTTAAAGCAAAAACAAACCAGCACGAACTCATCCTGGACTTAAAATAAACGAACAAAAAAMCCCAAAAAAGAGGGGGAAAAAAAGAAAAGCAAATGATTTTAGTGATCAAGAGGCCCGAGCATGCTGAGGAAGACACTGTCCATGGTCGTGGTGTGGAATATTCAGGAATCAAGTGTGCAAATAGAGACAGGTCCTGCTACCGCTGTGCACCCGYGGGGCTCTGCCAACGTGGAACCTCCCCCTGGGGAAGGACGAAGGGAGGGGACACTGACTCGAGGCCCTGCTGCACAAAAATGAATTAAAATCCAGAAYTGTGCTGTGTAAATTCAAGGGGGTCCTGTCCACTGCAGGCCCAAACCAGAATCTSTTCCGTTCGGCGGCTAAGCCAGGAGACATCCAGTCTTGGGCGAGGAGCAGGGAGAAGCTTTTCCTTCCCACCCTCTGTCCTGAACAGGTCAAAAAGTCCATTTGCAGGAGGAGCTGCTGGGCGAACGTCCCTGCTCCCACCTTTGTCCCAGGGCCAGGCTGGCACTTCCAGTCCCTCTGGCACAAGTGCCCCCGGCACCTCGTGCCCAGCTCGGCGTTTGGGGCCGGCTCCTTGGTTCTCACTTACCCCAGCGAATGTGCTTTTTGATTGCAGAGAACTTGGCATGATTCAGTCGTTGAAAGTGAAATCATCCTTAGGAGAAATGCTTGATTGGGGGGTGGGTTTATTGCTGGTCCCGAGCTCGGCCCCTCCCTCAGCGCTGGTACTGCCCCGTGTCCTCCGGCACTGCTGCTTTGTCCGGGGAGGCCTCGTCCAGCTCTGGAAAATGGACATGAAACCCTTCACCTGAATGGACACTTCAATTGAGATTAAAGGAGCTAGGCCCGAGCTTTTCCCCCTCAGGAATGCTGGTTTTCCCCCTCAGGAATGCTGCTGTTCCTTCACCCACCACATCCCCACCTTAACCCCAGCCCGGAGCACTGAGTGCCACGTCCAGGCCTTCCGTGGACACCTCCGGGGATGGTGACTCCAAACCTCCTTGGGCAGCCCCTTCCAAGGCCTGACCACCCTTTCCATGAGGAAATTCCCCCTGATGTCCAGCCTGACCCTCYCTGGCACAGCTTGAGGGGTTTCCTCTCATCCTGCCCCTGTTCCCTGGGGTAAGATCCCAAATCCCCCCTGGCTGYCCCCTCCTGTCAGGAGTTGTGCAGAGCCAGAAGGTCCCCCCCGATCCCCCTTTTCTCCAGGCTGAGCCCCTTTCCCAGCTCCCTCAGGATTCTCCAGCCCCTTCCCCAGCTCYGTTCCCTTCCCTGGACACGCTCCAGCCCCTCCAGCTGAGGGCCCAGAACTGGACACAGGGACTGAGGCTTGGCCCCACCAGTGCCCAGCACATCCCAAGTCTCCCATTGCCTGTCCCTCGGCTCCTTTTTGCCTGTCCCACTCTGCTCCTTTCATTAGAGGTGCTTAGAAAAACAAACAGCAGCTCCAGCCTGAGGTGATAAATAAGAAATCCTTGATCAGGGAGGCCTTTTCCAGAGCCTGACAGCTGCCCTGGCATGGCAGGCCCACTCATTCCCTGGATTTCCGCCAGGGATCAGCCCGGRGGAGCTGGTGCAGTCCCTGTCTGCGGTTCACAGGCCATTCCTACTTTTCCCCTTGCTTCTCCAGCAGCAAAGAAAGCAAACCCCGGGCTGTGGCTGCCAAGGCTTTGTGGGCAAGCCCAAGCAGGAAGAAGGGAGAGGAAGCAGCAGTAAAATAAACATTTCCTTGCATTTTGCCGGAATGCTCCGGAGTGGGGCTTGTGCTGCTCTTCCTCCCATCCCAAAGCAGGGCTCGGGGCCGGTCCTTTCTTACCTGGGGAGGGCTTGGGGTACATCCTGTGGAAAAACACGAGCAAGGAGTAGAAGGTGAAGGCCAAGCATCCAAAGATCATCCCACACACCAGGAAGCTGTAGCTGCCCCGATCATGGATAATCTGCAACGGGATGGGAATAAAAAAAAGGGAGATGGACATTCAGAGGGAGCTGATAACTCCAAGCTCAGGCAGTGCTTTGTTTCCCAGCAGCTGCCCCCAAAGCAGAATTAAGGTTTTGACTTCTAAATTCCGAATTCCAGGCGGATTTTGCCCTGTCCTGGCTACTCACCGACCCCACCAGCAGCTGCAGCACCATCTCCCCAATGCCGGCCCCGGTCACCAGCACGGTCGTGGCACAACCTGCAAAGGAACAGGGCGAGGGGTGGTGGCAGCAGGGGTGACACCCCCAGCAGGGGCAGTTAAAGCTTTCCCACGGATCTCGCCACACGAGAGCCACAAACACCCAGTGCATGTTCCCATTTCATGTTGAAAATGCCCTGCAGTAGTGCGGAAAGGTGAAAGCTTGAGCTCAAAAATCACCYTCCTGTCACTTGTCTCTGGTGGCAGAGCTGATGTTGCCTCTTGCTGGAAAGATTTTTGATTTTTCTGCCTCACTGCYCCGAGACAGAGCTTGGCAGAGACCTCCCGGATGAGCTGCCCAGGCGCTGGGGTTTCCAGCTCACTGATGATCTGRGGATGTTTGCAGAACCATCTCCCTCTCAAGCAGCATTCCTGTCACTCCCTGAGATCCCCGAAGCTGCAGGGAAGCAGGAACCAGGCTGGATCCCTGCCTGGGGCTGTTACTAACCAGCGAAGCAGAGATTTTTACAGTTTCCTGACTATGAGCTGGAATAAATCTGTCTTCAAAAGCAAATCTTCCCTTCCGGGCCTCCTGGGGAGGGAAGGAGCTGAAAAATGGGGATGGGATCCCAAAATCCAGCTGATCCCAGGGCTGCTTGGATCCCGGCTCACCTTTGTACTGCAGGATGTCCTCGGTGTAGGCCAGCATGCTGGGGAAGGTGCTGCTGAGGAACAGCCCCAGGGATGCTGTGCCCACGAACAGGAAGACCACGCTGGAGGAGAAAATCAGGAGCAGGAGGAAGGTGATGAGGACCCCAACCTGTGAACAGCACCCACATGAATCGGTCAGGTAAGTGTTGAGTGCAGCAGGCTCTAGATTGATTTTTGATAGCAAAAAAATCTGGAAAGGGAAATATGCTGGAAAAAAAAATCGCTCATTGAGAAACTGAATAACCAAARAAAATCCATGTGGCTTTAAAGGATTTGGTGCTTTTTATGATATAATTTAAAGTCTCGGCTTCACTATGGAGAAACTTCAGGTTGTATCTGAAAAAAAGCTTTTGAATACAAGAGTGTTGCTCCTTCTATAATGTTTACATGTCTCAGTCATGAATAATTCTTTAATCTGCTGAGTGGGACTGAATAACTCTCAATAACTCACAGAATTAACTCTCCATAACTGCTCAGAAAGCAGCCACAGCATTAAAACCAAAGAGGCAAAAAAAATCCACTTTCCCTCATCTCTGGCGTTGTGCAGGAAAYAACCACAAACTCCGGGAAGTGCCCAAGCCAGGCAGGGCAGAGTCAGCAGAGGGAGCTCTGATCCTCCAGCTCGTTCGGTTTGAATTGTCTGGGCTCTGACTGGGGCTTGTGCCAGCGCTCGGGACCAAYTGGGATCCCAAAGCAGCTGAATTCAAGGTTTTTGCGACACTGCAATGACTCCAGGAGCTGCTGGATCCCACARCAGCTCCCAGCACTGCACAGGGATCAGTGCAGCCAAGTGGATTTTTACTCAAAACATCCCAAAATCTTCTCCCCACCACGTTAGATGTGTGTGATCTGTTACATCAGCCACCAAAATCACTTCTGGTTCAAATAAATTGAGTTAACTGCCTGCTCACTCTTTTCTTCTCCTTTGTAAGAAGTGGGAATGGGATCATCCCCTTCCCTGTTATCTGCCATGTCCTTACATGGATCTGCCTTACACATCCCAAAAGGATTCCTTCCCCTTTCCCYGGGTTTTATCGACTTCAGCACCCTCACACCACGCTGGTTTCTCTGGCAGACCGAGCAGAGGATTTATGGAGTGATCAGCCTTCCCCTTCCCACGGCTGGCACAGGAATTAATTTCCCTGTGGATGCTGGAGAAGACTCTGTGTAAGGGAAATAAAATCGGCATTTTCTGCTGCTGGCTCTGCCGGTGCTTTCACACGTTTCACACCAAATCCCCTGAGGAGCAGGCCCCCAAAAGCTGGGCCATCAAGTTTGGAGCCTTGGCTACCTCTTSCAGCATCCCTGGAGGGCTCCTCGTGCATCCCTACCCGGGGAGAGGAGCTGCAGCTCCAAACCCACCCGCGCGGAGCGATCGGGGACTGCGGGAATCCCGGGATTAATCCCATCCTCACCACGTTGATGAAGACCATGGTGGCTGGCTTCATCCTGTAGGACACGGGGATGGAGATGAGCCTGCCCAGGGTGATGAAGCCCCAGAAGAGGCTGGGCAGGTACCCGGCCACCTTGTGCACCACGGCCAGCGGCTCCTCCACGGCGTAGCTGTACACGAAGCCCGAGTACTCTCCCTGCGGGGAAACACAGCCTGTCACACCCCCGGGGCGACATCGGCCTCCTTTGTCCCTCAGGTGCTCGTGGTAGGGGAGCTGGAGAGCCCATCCGTGGTGGAACCCGTTCCTGAGGGTTTGCAGCTTCCAGCGAAAGCAGAATGTGGGGTTTAAGCTCTCCTAAAGGGGCAAAGCTTGACAGCARTTCCAGGGAAAAGGCTCCACCTGCAGGGATTCTCCCTTCCCGAGGGAGTGCCTCGTCCTTTTGGGGTTCCACACTCACCAAACACCACATTAAGAGCCCAGGGGTGATTATCCCTGAAGCTGGAAGCCCTGGGATGTTCCCATAACCTGAGGCTGCTGYGTAATCCCACTCACTACTGACCCCAGAGCCACCGCAGCTGGGCTGGGGATGTCACCGAGGTTTGGGAGGAGGAAATCCCGGGATTCCCGATCAGACAGGATCCCTCTGGCAGCTGGACTCACCACGATCCCGTCAGTCATGAAGAGAACCAGGGCCCCGGTGACGTGCACGGCAAAGTAGGTGTAGGAAGCYCCTCGGAAGTTTTGGCTTTGGCAGCAGCTGAACAGATCGCTGTGTCCTGGTGGGAAACGAGGCAAGGCAAACTCAGCTCTCCCGAGCCTGGGATCATCCCAGCTCTCCAGGATGTCTCCTGCCCACAGCCTGGGATCCTGGGCTCTCCACAGCCTGGRATCCCAKCTCTCCAGACCCTGGAATCCCAGCTCTCCAGGATGTCTCCTGCCCACAGCCTAGGATCCCAGCTCTCCACAGCCTGGGATCCCAGCTCTCCACAGCCTGGAATCCCAGCTCTCCACAGCCTGGGATCGCAGCTCTCCACAGCCTGGGATCCCATCTCTCCACAGTCTGGGATCCCAGCTCTCCACAGCCTGGAATCCCAGCTCTCCAGAGCCTGGGATCCCAGCTCTCCACAGCCTGGGATCCCATCTCTCCACAGCCTGGGATCCCAGCTCTCCACAGCCTGGGATCCCAGCTCTCCACAGCCTGGGATCGCAGCTCTCCAGAGCCTGGGATCCCATCTCTCCACAGTCTGGGATCCCAGCTCTCCACAGCCTGGGATCGCAGCTCTCCACAGCCTGGGATCCCATCTCTCCACAGCCTGGAATCCCAGCTCTCCAGAGCCTGGGATCCCAGCTCTCCACAGCCTGGGATCCCAGCTCTCCAGGATGTCTCCTGCCCACAGCCTGGCGTCCTGGGCTCTCCTGCCACTTCTCCTGCTGTAGCTGTTTGTGCTCCTCTTCCCGTTTAGGGGCTCCACCCTTCTGGCCRTGCTCTTTCAGGTGATAAATACTCGACCCCAGCACTGATGCCCCAAATCCTCTCATCCCTGGAGCCACCACACAGGAGGGTCCTGCCCGGGAGAGCTCACATTCCTTGGATAACGGATATTTAACCAAACAAACCACCTTTGGGAAAGGGGAATGAACACCCCTGATCCTTCCCACCAGCACTCCACCACATCTCAACTCCCCCACCTTCCAGAATTCCCTAAAATTCCCTTTCATTCCTCGGGCAAAGCCACCTCTCCAGGAATAACACCGAACACTCCCCGTAGCCCTAAACCATATTTACTTCCAAGATTCACTGTTTAACCAAAGGATTGACTCTGGCACGTTTCTCCTGGGCAGCCAAGAACAATGTCCCCATTGTCCCCAAACCAGGGTGCAGCCCTAAGCTCAAGAGCAAACTGTTGCTGGATTTCACTTCTCCCCTCAAACAAAGGGGGGGACATTTCTTTTTCCTCATTCCTTTCCTATAAAAATGAGCGTTTGCAGCACAATGGCCGCTTTTAAACTGAATAATCGGCGAGAAATCTGACCCAAAACCGGGAGGGCAGGAAGGGGCACAAGTGGCACGTGTCCTTAAAGGATTGGGGAGCCAGGGTTAGCTTCAGGATGGAGAAACAGGGCATGGAGACACCATTAGGATTAGGATACCCATCTCYGCTCAAAGTTCCTTCTAATTTGAGGGCAATTTGCCACCAAATGGATTATTTGGACACTCCTGGATTAGATCCCTGTGCACACTTTGCTCCTCCTCGGAAAACAGCGCTGGCTCTCACTCATTCCACCCGGACACGCCCCAGCGTGGCCTTTTCTCCCCCAAACCCCCACGGGAGGTGCCCCCCAGCTCACCTGCGGCCGCGTGGGGCCTGTGCCCGGCCGCGGGCAGCTCGTCCTTGTCCCCAGGCCGCGTCTCCAGGGCCAGCTCGTCGGCCGACAGCAGCGGGTGGCTGCTCCCGTTGAAGCACGGCACCATCCTCTCCTTGTAGAGCAGGAAGAACACGGCGATGGGCACRGGCAGCTGCGAGGGGCACAGAGGGGCGGGTGAGACCCTGAGCACCCCAAAAACACAGCCCAGCTCCCCCAGCAGCAGCAGTTTGGGGTGCTGTGCTCGGCTGTTGTAGGGGAGGTGCCTGAATTCCAAGGGTAAGGAGAGGGGCGGGTGATGGGGTGAGGAGTGGGAGGGATGGAGGCTCCTCGGGGGATGAGAGAGGGGAAAAAGTGAAGCAAATCGGGAGAAAAGTCTCCTGCTCTGCTGGGGCATCCCCAGGTTCCAGCATTCTCCCGACACTGGGCACAGGGACCCTGGCACAAACCTCCCCGAGCACCACCCCGGCCCTGCAAACCCCAAACGTGTCCCTGGCCAACACCGGGCCCCTTCTGCCCGAAGAATGAACCAACAAAGCGGCTCCTGCCTGCGGCAAGCAGGGCGGCTTGAACTGCGGCTGGAATTCTCCGGGAGGGAAGAGGGAGCCGCTCCCAGCCCCGTCCCCGGCCATTAGCAGGGGTTGCTCAGCATCCCCTGAGAGCAGCTCGTGGTTCCCAGGCCGACGGTGACCGCTCTGCTGCAGCCAGGTGACCTCCAGGGCACGGCCTGGGGGGAGCAGAGGGTGTCCAACCGCTGCTGCCACCGCCCCGGGCACGCCTGTGCACCCAGGGGTGCTCCCAGCGCTCCRCGATCCCACCGCGATCCCGTTCCCTGCGCTGCCACCCCACCGATCCCCCTCCCGCCTGCTGCCAGCACGCTCAGGGATCCGTGGGGCAGCGGGAGCCCCTGGCACGGCGATCCCATGGGACGAGCCCGCTCCCTGCACACGCCCCCGACTCCGCGGTGCCTCCGAGCCCGCAGGGAATTGAGGGAATTGCTCTTTTTTTTTTTTTTTTTTTTTTGACTCTGGTGAGAAAACAGAGGGAAGCAAACGAAGCCCTCCCGTCTCCTCCCAGCACATCCCAGCGGTGTTTACACTGCCACAAAACTGGGGGAGAAAGCCAGGAAATCCTAAGTGACAGCTCATTCCCTTGTTTTCTGCATGTCTGGGAGCAAGTGTGAGCTCCAGCTCCAAATTTCCTGCCTTTTGTTGGCTCGTGGCACGGTTTAAATGTATGGAGAATTCCCCCCGCCTCTCCCGCCTGGATTCATTTATGAGGTCGGCATTGTTCTGGGAACAATGGGAATAGGAACAGTCAGTTCGGTCCCATGGAAGAAAAACGCGTCTGCTTGATAGTTCTAATCCTTCCGGAGGTCAGGACCAGATTTTATTCTCCTGAATTGCAGATTTTGCACAAATATTCGCCCTCCCCAGAGGGCCTGGCCGTGCAGATAACGCAGCCCTGGGCACTCCCAGCCCCGAGGAGCCTGCGCAGGAAACGGCCCCAGTTTGGGACTCCCCAGTTCCCAGTCCCGCTGCGGGGGTATCCCTGCTTTCCACACTCTCATCCCGAAAGCCAGCAGGTCCTTTTGGGCCTTAACCAGGCTGTGACATTTTTGGGAGGTCCCACCTTCACCTGGGGCTTGGTCACCCCCAGCCCATCCTTGACCATCCCTCYCTCCTGGGCAGGCAGATTTGGGTGCCATAACCATTTCCTCCCAGAATTCCTTCCCAGGGTGTTTTCCCTGCTTTTCTGCTTTGTTTTGGCAGGAGGATTTTCTTTTCCCAATGGGAAAAGCATCCCAGGAGTTTGCCCAAGCCTAAGGGCCAAGCAGGCAGCAAGAGCCCAACTCCCCGGACCCACTTCCCGAATTTCCAGGCCTTTTCCCTGCCCTGGCAGTTTTTATCCATCACTATGAACCCGACAAGTCGCTGCATCTCCCAGCTCAGCGCGGGGATCACCCAGCTCCTTCCCCCCCGCTGCTATTTCGGTCTGTCCCCGCCGGGAAAATRGGATTATTCCCTGCCATTGTATCCCAGGCTGCTTTTAAGCAACCTAAGCACAATGGAGCGTCCCACACTTCCCCTGGGAAAGCACCTTCCGGACAAACACATCCCTCCTGATTCCTGGTTTCCAGCCCCTTGGAACGGGCTGGATGATGACATTTCCGTTCTGCGGGGGGGGAAGAAAAAACCCTGAATTTTTAAAACGCGTTTCTGGTTCCAAAATCTGGATGGAAAGGCAGAAATTCTCCTCGTTGGCCGGGAGTCCTCGGAGAGCTTTGTTTGGATGGTGCTGAGCTGCCTCGTTTCACCAAAGCAAACCCATTTTTGCTCCAATAACACCGGCACAGCTCCGCTCTCAGCTCTGCCCGGAGCGCCCGTGCCGGAGCCAGATTGAGACATTCCCAYTTTAAACAAAAAAAAAAAAAAGCAGGAGCTCGGAATGAATCATTTCAGGCTCGTGCCTTGTCGGAACACACACAAAAACCGGGCTGGGAACGGGGGATTTGGATGTTTTGGAATCGATTTGCTGGTGCTGGTTTCCATTTCTGCTYGGTTCAGCCACGTCCCTGGGGGTTTAAAAACCCATTCCCATCGTCTCCCTCTGATGTTCACACCTTAAAAAGGGTCAGCAGCTCCGGAGCTGAGCCTCTCTCAGCATCTCCAGTGGGTTGGGTTGGTTTAAGCATGGAATAAAATCGGTTCCCTCAGAAAAGATTTGGGAAAGGCAATCCCAGGGGCTCTGCACATCCAGCTCCCCGCTCTGTGGTTGTTATTTAACCTTTATCCCAACCCCACCGCTCTCCCAGCCCCCCCAGGCTCCCTGCCGTATTCCTGGGTGTAGGAATCCCGGGAATTCTGCATTCCACCCGTGCAAACAGCACCTGATGCGCAGACCCAGCTCCAAACCCGCTGGGCTCGGCCTGTGGTCCCATCCTGCCCCAAAAACATCCACAGGACACAGAGAGGGGCCCGGCAATCCCCTCCCATCAGCGATACCAGACACATCACTGGGTTCAGGTATTAAACTCTGCTTCCAAACTCAGTGACTGTGCCCAGAACCCACTGGCTCTGGTGCAATTAAAAGCACATTTCCCAGGGCACAGAGGTAATTAGAGCTGCTCCTCCGCCCAGGCCGGGCATCCTTCCGGTAACTCTGCACCGAAACTCAGCCCAGCACCTGCCTGGTCCCATCCCGCTGGGAGCTGGGGGCTCGTGGAAGCCCCTGGATGGGGCCCTGGAACGGTTTAACAATTCAATAAACGGAGGAAAGCAGCTCCAGCTCCCTTTGCCTGGTGCAGTGGAGGGGTGGGACAGCCAGGGCTGCCTGGGGGACAGGGACAGGAGGAGGAGCATCTGCACATCCTCACGATGTTCCARAGGGAAGGAGCTGCCAGGCAGGTCCTTCTGGCAGGATCATCCCTCGCTTCTACAGCAGGAGCTCCCCGSGTGAGCAAAAGGGGCATCAGGTCCCTCCTCTCCCTCTCAAAGGAAGGATTTTACATCTGCTGGCACCACCAGGAAMAATAATAAAGGGGCAGAGACACCCTGAGCACGCCTGTCCCGGTCACTCCGTCCCCTGACGGGCACTTTCCTGGGAATATCTCCTCAAACCCCTCCTGCCACGCCATCCCCACGYCCCCAGCCCCTCCCCAGCTGCGCAYGGAGGAAAAACTTTATGGATCTGAGTGGAGTTTGCTGGTCCAGCTCCTGCCCGGGGGCTGCTGGAGGTACCAACTGCTCCCAGAGAGCCGGGACAAATCCCTGTATCGACCCCATCGCATCCGACGGCGAAATGCCCTGACGGAAACCGGATTTGGCAAAACCAGAACCCTTCCTTTGGTGCCTCCTCCCCTTTCCRTGACCCCCCCAACAGGCAGCAGCACCCCCAAACACCCCCAAACACCCGCAAATCCGAGGGGCAGGGCTGCTCCCAGCGGGATGCTCCCGGCCGCGGCACTCACGTTGATGAGGGCCATGATCCAGAAGGCGTAGGACACTCGTGTCACCACCATGCCCTTCATGGGCAGRTCGTAGTGGGACAGGTTGCCGGGGTGGTGCGGCACCAGGGACTTGCGGATGTGCGGGAGGTTGCTGGAGGCGTTGGCCGTGCCGTTGGACAGGATGCAGTTGGTGTCCGACAGGAAGGGGTCGGCGATCAGGGGGCTCAGCAGGGCCCCGAAGCCCACGAAGAAGTGCAGGGCCTGCAAGAGGTGAGACCGTGGRGGAGGGGGCCGGCAGAGCATCCCTCCCTCCTCCTCCTTGGAATCACAGAATTAACCAGCTTGGAAAAGACGTTTGGGGTCGTTAAGGCCAAATTATGACCCAACGYCTCCTTGTCACCCACGTGACCCTGAGTGCCACATCCAGGCTTTTCCGAGTGCCACAGCGACCCCGCCACCCCCCGGGGCAGCCCCTTCCAGTGCCCAGTCCCCCTTCCCGTGAAGAAATCCCTCCTTCCGTCCAGCCCAAACCTCCCCGGGGGGGACGGGGGCCCCGCTCTCACCTGCAGGAAGATGGCAGAGTCCTTCTGGTAGATCTTCACGAGCTGCATGTTGGAGATGGTGTCGATGCAGCCCATGGCCAGCCCCGCCACGGCCATGACCACGGCCAGCACCAGCACGTCGTGGCACAGAGGGATGATGGCGAACACCAGCGAGATGGCCAAGGACGAGGCGAACAGAGCAAACAGGGACTGAGCCAACCTGGGGCGGGCAAAGGCAGGGCGGGGTCAGGGCCACCGGAGCAGCAGCCGCGCCACCCCCGCCTCCCCTTCCCAGCCCCGGGAATTGCGGCTCCCAGCCCCGGGAATTGCGGCTCCAAGCGCAGCAGCTCCAGCCCGTGGTGTTGTGAGGAGGGAGGTGCTTCCCACCCCACAGCCCCAGGTGGGCACCGCGGCCAGCCCGGGGGCGCCGCCACCTCCTGCCCGGAGGGTGATGCCTGCAAGAGGCAGATTTTCCAGCCTGCTCTTGCCGGGAAGAGCCACCGTCCCTCCAAACCCACATTCCGCGTGTTTCAGGGCGGAATAACAACCTGTCCCTTCTACCTGCGCACGGAAAGGGACGTGGGGATGTGCGGCCGAGGCCGCATCCTGACTTTTGAGCAGCTCCAGGGCATTTCTGGGTCACAATCCCGCCTGGAGGTGCTGTCCTGCTCCCAGGGAACACAGGGAAGCCGCGGTGCCGGCTCTGCTCTGGCAGCAGCATCCCTCCTCCCGGCAGGACGCGGCAGGGCCGCAGCCGCTCTCCAACCCACGCGGTCCACGGGAGGAGCCCGAGGGATGGGATGCGTCCCCTCCCGGCCCTGGCAGAGCGGAGCCAGGGAACAGCACCCGGGCTGGCACCGCGCGGCGCCGGAGCTGCCAAGAGGGAAGGCAGGAAGGAAGGAAGGGAGGAAGGAAGGAAGCAGGGACCAGACAGCGAAGCGCTGGAACGAGCGGAGAGACGGGGCTGGAAAGGCACAGCCCCGGTGCCACCCGCGGGTCCCTGTCCCGGTACGAGTCCTGCGTGAGGGCCGGCGGCTGCTTAATGAGCTGGTAATTAGCAGTAATTGAGGGATGTGATCACAGCGCGCTCAGGGACATCCCCGGCACGGCCACGTCACCAGCCAGGAAAACACCCCCATCCCTGCTCCACACCCCGCGCCGGGAGAAGGCGAGGAGGAGGAGGAGGAAGAGGGTGGAGGAGGCGCAGCTGCCAATCCTCCTGCCCTGCCTGGCCGAGCCAGAACGGCCTGGCCTTGGCCGTGTCGCTGTCCCCATCCATCCGCAGCCCCGCGGTGACCCGGCCCTCCGCGTCCTGCTCCGCTGCCAAGGGCACCTCTCCTTCCTCCCGCCGCCCGGCGGCACCGAGCGGGCCGTGCCAGAGCCTCCCGGTGCCCAGCCCAGCCCGGGGAAGAGCAGCCAACGTTTCGCAGAGCTGTAACTCCCGCTGGTCCTCCGAGAGCAGAGCGGGAGCCGCGGGATGTCGGGAGAGGGAGGGAAGGAGGGAGGGAGGGATGGAGCCGGGCGAGATGTGCACAGTCACGGCAGGAAAAGCGCCTGGCAAATGAGAGAGGAGCGCCTCGGAGCCGGGAGAGCCCAGGCGGCTCCTCCGGGGTCCCCAGCAGCAGGGAGAGAGGCAGAGCCGCCCGAAGCTGGTGCATCCGAGGCCGGGAGCGACGGGAAACCCACACGAGGCGTTCCCAAAACGCCTCCTCCTCTGCAGCCCCGGCAGGACCGCCCCGCCCGGCTGGGGGAGCGCGTTCGGCGCTCCTTGGGGATGATGTTATGGCCTTAATAAGCTTTAAAAACGTCACCTCGGTTTGCCCCGGTGAGCGCAAATTCCAGCCTCCAGCTACGAGTTGCTAACACGATTGTAGCCACTGCGGCACGGCACAGCCAGCCCTGCTGCCCCTTCCCTGCCTCTGGCATCAGGGAGGGCCAAGGAATTCCTGCTGCCCACGCCAGACTCCCCCAGGTGGAGTTGGGGGACACAGCTCAGCGCCCAGGGAGGCACTGAATGATTTCCTGTAGGCACACACCCCTGGGGAAGCACCCCTAAATGCAGCACCCCGCGATTTCAGTGCCTCTTGATGACGCAAAACCCTTCCAAAGGGCTGGAAAAGCCCTCCTGGAGTCACGGTCTGGTCTCTGCGTCCCCACCACCAACCAGACCTCGTGCCCAGCCCAGGGCAGGCTCCACTCCAGCAGGGTCTGAAACGAGCCTTGTAATATTCCAGATTTTGCTTCGGGACCGCCCTGGCTCCATCACAAGCCTGCAGCCACCCGGGAGAGGTTCAGGCTGGTCTCCATAGGATTAGGATGGGCAATTCCATAGTCAAGCCCGCGGCCACAGCCAGCAAAGCTCCCCCTCCCCTTTCCCACACGGATCCAGGAACCCCCACCTCGGTGTTCCCGTTGCAGCAAGGGCCCCTTCCACTCCAAGCACGATTTTTTCCCCCCACCTCAGGGAGCGTTTTCCGAGTGCCTCGCATCAAGGAGAAAAAATGATAATCAGGCTAACTCAGACTTGCAAAACCGATCATCAAAAACCCGAAGCCCCGAGGGGATGAGGTGAGGAACTCGGAGGAGGCGTGGGTTGTTGTGGGATGTTATCCAGGTCCCCCTGTCTCCTGCAGGAAGCAGGGCCAGCCTCGGGGAGCTCTGCCTCCCCAGGGAGCTCAGCTCGAGTCACTGCGCTGCTCTCCCAGCAGCAAAAGGCTGCAGTGACGAGTGAGGTGTCCTGAGAGCGCCAGAAACCTTCGGGAGATGGGAATCTGGAGGGCAGGGGGAGAACAGGGCCACCCCTCTCAGCTGGGGACGTGCACAGGTACCCTGGGGTGAAGGTGAAAGGGGATAAAAGGGTCTCATCTCCTCAGCCCTGCAGGACCTGGGGGGATCACTCTGAGAGGAGCCTGCCCAGGGCTCCAGCACAGCACCAGTCCCACCAGTGCCCTCCTCGTCTCTGCCAGCAGCAGTGGGATCGGCTCGGGGCTGGCCACAAACCCTGGGAGCGAAAGCGAACATTCAGCAGGGTATAAAAATGCAGGTTTTGAATAAAAAAAAAAAGCAAACACCAAACTGGGGCACTCTGGTGCTTCTGTCGTCAGCATGTGCAGCACAGCGGCACTGAGGGAGCGGGGCTTTAACTGCACCGTGCAAGCCTAAAATCCCACAAAATGGGGAAGGGAAGTGAAATGCAGGTGCACAGAGCTCCCCCCTGGAGCTCACGCTGAACTCAGGGGTGGATTTCCCCAAAATTTCACCTCCCCCTTGGGTGTCTGAGCCCGGGGAGGGCTTCAGGTCCTCCCAGCATCCCCTCCCCAGCTCTGCTGGCTGCTCCTGGGAATCCTGTCCAGGTACTTCCATGAAAGAAGAGTCCTCGGGGTGCTCCGAACAGCAGAGCTCGGGGCTCCTTGTGGGGGCAGCAGCAGGGATGGAGCCAGGGCTCGAACTCCAACCCTACAGATGCAAACCCCCGTGAGAAGCTGCATTTGCTGAAGCAGAGCTCGGCGCCGCAGCCCAGCAAACCCCAGGGAGCAGCAGCCTGGGGTGAACCCGAGCTCAGACAACACATCCCGCAATTCCCGGGGCTCTGCACCCCCCAGCGAGCCAGGGAAGGGACCAGCAGCAATCCCAGGGCTCCAGGGCAGAGCAGCAGCATCAGTTCTGCATCCCCCAGGGAACCTCGCAGTGACAAACTTTGTTCTTCCTTGAAATCTCGCACAAGAGGGAATTCTGGAGCTGGAGGGATGATGCCAGCGTTTTGCTCTGTCCTCCCGGTGCTCCAGGACTCCAGGAGCGGGGATCAGCACCCAGCAGCTTCTCTGGGGAGAGGAACCCAAACTTTGTGTAGGTCCCACCACCCATTTCTGCCTCAGAACCCATCGCTGCTGTCCCTCCTGATTCCCTCGCTCAGACCGATTTTCATCACAAACAAGGAACAAAGTCTGTGTTCCTCAGGCATCAGGAATTGCACACAGCTTGCAGCCAGACTCTTGGGATGCTCTACAGCAGCTTTCCATCTCCTAACTGGAAAAGATGACCTGTCCAGCGCTCCTCCCTGCCTGGCACCGAGGCCAGCGTAATTTGATTTATAAACCCGCAGCAGGGCCCAGAAACCCTTGGCAGGACAGCTCAATCCATCCATCCCTGAAGAAAGGATTGTACCGGAGCTCCTGGAGCCTGAACAGTCAATATTCCCACATTTTAGGCTCCAAGGCTCTGAGTAACCCCCCCCCAAACACTCAGAAGCTCCAAGTATCCCAAACATTCCCTCTGTCACTCCCCAGCGGAGCTCACAGGCACTTCACAAAACCCCTTTTGCTCCAAGATCCCGATCCCGGTCCACAGCCACAGCCAGCACCAGCCACGCTCTTCCCCCCTCAAAGTGCAGCCGCGGAGTTAAAAATCTGGGAGTCTCCRAGCACAAAACCCCAACAGGGTTTGTGTACCCAGGGCCCGCGGGGCCGCAGCTTTTGGGAAGGAGCTGACAGCGGGAAACAATTGTGCATTTTCCTTCGCTGCTCCTCCAAACATATGCGAGGCAGCCGGGGGCTGGCAGCGGCTCCGCCTGCTGAGCCAGCACTCTGGGATCCGTGTCAGACCCGGGGCGAGGTTCCCACGCGCTGTCCCCGTTCCCCCCGCGCCCCACCTGGCCCCTCCCGCCCGCCCCCCCCCCCACGGAGCCTCCCGGGATCGGGACAGCTCGACGTCCCACGATTCACGGGCGCGCCGGCACCTCCTCCGTCAGCCGCGGCTCTCCTCGAGTCACGAAGGCGAAAACGTTTTAAGCGGAGGAAAAAAAAAAAAAAAAACCAACAACGAGCGTTTTTAAAAGGATTCGTGCGAAAATTCCGCACCTCGAGCACACGCGCGGCGCGTGGATCGGACACGCACGCGGGGCCGCCGCGTTACATCACCGCCCGGAGGAGCGCTGACAATGTAAATAATCAGCTGATCCCCGGAGCTGTCACCGAGCCTCACACCCGACGCCTTCCCCGGCAATCTTTAGGGTTGAGCCAGCGTGGGTTATTTATTTTCGACRCGTCCCGGGCGCGGCGCAAAGCCCCGCGTGGGGTCTCACCGGCCCCTCGGGGTGGCTGCTGACCCCGCCGAGCCCCTGCCCGCGTCCCCCCGCCTCAGCCAGGCCGCGAGGACCACTCGCCTCCCACCACGTGTTTGCCCGAACTCCCGGCGAGCGCGGCGCCGCCGCGATTTCCGACGCCGAGGTTATTCCAGCGCGCTTCCCGACGGGTTTTTTTTTGGTGATAAACAACCGAGGTTAAGGAAAAACGCCCTCCCGGGAAGTTCTGGCTGGAACTTCGCGCTCGGGCTCCGGCGGCGGCGCGGAGCTCCGGGGGATGCGGAGCCGCACAGGGAGCGGCGCGGCGGCTGCGGGGCGGCCCCTGCCCCGCTCCCCTCGGGACGCCCCCTCCCCTCCGAGGGCCGGAGGGCTGCGGACCCTCCCCCAGCGGCGCCCACGCTCGCTGCCACTCGGGAATGGTTTTCCCACGCAGCATCCCGGCGGGAGGGAGGGAGAAAGGGAAGGAGGGAGGCGAATCCCGGGAAGGGGCGGCTGGCGCTGCCCACCCCCGACCCCGGCTAAGGGATGGGGGGGTCTGCGAGGAGCTGACCCGCCCCCCCCACGCGGGAGCTGCGCTGAGTTCGCCCGGCCCTTACGTCCTCTTGAAGACCCCTCCGAGGCAGCTGCCGAGCAGGAGGCAGAACTGCTGCGAGAAGAAGACCCAGGTGATCTGCGAGAGCGAGCTCTGGGTCTGGCAGCGCAGGTCCAGCAGCGTGGGCCCCAGGAAGGCGATGCAGAGGCCGAAGCTGAAGAAGACGCTCCAGTAGGTGAGGGTGGGCTGCAGGTTCCTCCGGAACCGCGCCGACACCCGCTCGTCCCACCACATGGCGGGCGGCGGCGGCGCGGGGCGGCCCCGCTGCTGGGCTCCGGCTCCGGGCTGCTCCGGCCCCGCCGCCGCCCCGCTGCCGCTCCCGGCCCCGCTGCCGCTCCCGGCCCCGCTCCTCCTTCGCGGGATGTGGCTGCCGAGCCCGCCGCGCCGGCCGCTGGCTCCGCCTCCGGGGCCGGGCGGAGCGGGGCCCCTCTCCATCCCCGCCGCCCCCGGAGCCGCCCCGCCGGACCCCGGCGCACCCCCCCGGGGCCCAGAGGAGCGTCGTGTGCGCCCCCTCCTCCTTTTCCTCCCCTCCCCCCCCCGTCCGCGCCCACGGGGTGGGCATCATCCTTCCGAAAGCGGAGCGACCCCTCCGCGGGGTCCGCGCACCCCCCCGGCGCTGCAGGGCGGCCGCGGCGATGGAACGGAGCGCGGCCGAGCACGCAAATCCAGAAATCCCCTTTTCTTTTCCCCCCTGCCGCCAGCCCTCCCTGCGGTCCCCCGTGCCCGTCAGGAGGTGCCGCCGAGCCAGACAAACGCAATTAAAGTTGCCCCTTCCCCGGATGAAGCGGCACAAGGTCCCCCCGGGGCGGGGGGAGGGCGCGCGTTGGAGAGCCGGAGCGCTTGGCGCTTACGCAAAAAAGGTCTTCTCTGGAGGATGGGTTTATAAATATTTCACCTACTTTAGCTAGGGAAGACTGGCTGTTTTTAGAACACTCTTTCCAGGCAAGGGAGGATCGATGGAGCTCAGCCATGATGGAGCGAGGGCTGGCTGCAGGTGCCTCCCCGAGCGCGGGCACTGCCCCGGCCCCGTGACCCCGCGCCTCAGGAATGCTGCTCCGGGGCTGCAGGTGCTCGTTGCCACCCGGCCAGGGCTTAATGTTTAGCTAACCCAAACCGCATCCAAGTCCGCGTCGTTCCGCGGCATCCGCCGGAGTCCGCAGAGCGCGGTCGCGGCCCTTCCACCCCCCGAGGGAGCAAAGGGACTGCGGGTGACAGCGAGGGACCGGTGATAATGGCACCGCCGCCCCCCCCGCCCCAAATCGCCCCGAAGTCCGAGTTCCTGAGGCTGCCGGGCGCCTGAAACCATTAAACCATAAAAGAGCAGCTGAACTGCCTGGAGGGATGGGAGGAATGTCGTTATCCCGAGTGACTGMTGGGAACACCGAGGCAGGAACGAAGCCTCTGCTTAGGGACAGGGAGTGAGTCAACAGCCAGGGCGGAAATTGGGTTTGATCGTGACGTGATCCAACACCTCCCTAAACGGCCTGGATGGCAGGGCCGGAGCAGGGGGGGGCTGAGCCGCTGCCTCGGGCTGTCCCTGCCRGGCAAAACTCGATTTGAGAGGCCCCAGCCCTGCAGCAATCTCAGCTTCCCTTCCCCATCCATGAGAGGATGAGGGAGAAATTGTGACAACAAATCCATCAAAAACTGCTGGGAAAGCCAGACAGGAGCACTGAGGCACRCAATGGATGTGTTCCTGTGTCACCTGCTCCAGGTGGCCCTGCCTGTGAGATCTCCAGAGGTCTCTTCCAACCTCTTTCCAACTATTCCTTGATTCTGTGATCTCCAGGCCCTCTTTTTCCGTCCATCTCCTYGTGCCTGGAGCTGATGAAGCAGCTCATCCTCATCTCCCTCACACCAGGTGCTCTGCCCCCAAAAAAGCGATTGACAGGGCTTTACCTGTGRCTCCCCTGGGCCACATTCCAGATCTTTATCTGGAGATAAGGGAGATCCAGGGAGCTGGGAGACCTGAATTCCAGTGCTGCATCCCCATCTCTGCATGGCATCAGCTCTCCGGGGCTTGAATTCCCGACCATAAAACGGCTCAGCAATGCTCTCCCCACCCTTGCAGGCTCCCTGYGCCGCCCCCAGACACAAAGGCAGCGCCCAGACACCACCAGAGGTGACAAACATCGATCCAACCCCTGCCCCAGCTCCACCAAAGCGACCCCAAACGCCAGCTTCCAGGAATACCAGGYCCTTTTATCAGGGATAACACAAAACCATGCAGGATGTGCTTGCAAATAAGCCCCGAGGCGTGGGTGGGTTAGTCAGCGCAGGAACGCTCAGATCCCTTCTGGTTCCACGGCGGAATGCGGCTCCTCGCCTCGGAGGGAGCTCATCAAAATGCGAGCCACAGGGCTCTCTGGGTGGATGCAGGACCAGAATTAGCTGCACGAGGAGGCACTTCCAGGCTGTTTTCCAAACTCCAATCAACGTTGTGCTCGCTCCGAGTCGAACGCCCCCGGTTCCTGCGCTCGCCGCAGCCTGCGGAGCGAAACCATGAATGAAGGGAGGGCAGAGCGGCAGTGCCGCCGCCGCTCCCGAAGGATCCGAGCGGATTTTGGGAAGCGCCTGCCTTCGGTTTTCCTTGCCCTCGCGCCTTCCTGGGGCAGCGAGGATTTGTCACATCTATAAATTCATCTTTTCCGCCGCAATCCTCTATGGTGCTCGGTCCTGCTCGCAGTGGCTGCGGAGCTTCAGCCCGGATCTGCTGTGCTGCTGGAAGCACCCCTCTTAGCCCAGGCTCGGCACAGCAGGGAAATCCCACTCTAAAAACAGGTTTATAAGGGTTTCCTTGGGGYGGAACCACCTGAGGCCCCACAGGACAGCAGGTTCCTGGAGTTCCTCCAAGGCTTTCCCCRATGTTTGGGTTGGCAGCTTGGCCGAGGACCTGGGGCTCGGATAYTGGTGAAGTTTTCCCCATCCCCCTTTTGCCAGAGACCACAAAGGGCAAATTGGGGCTGAGACCCTTAAAACCCCAAGAGTTCTCCCAGCAGCCACACGAGCTCCGTGTGCATTTGGAGACGGGAACAACGATGCCCCCAAAAATCCCAGTTGATAAGAAAATAACCCTGAACCACTGAACGTGGCTGAGAAAAGATGTGATGCCTTTTAGAGCAGGAAACAGGGATCCTCTTACAGGGAAAACTCCCCGTTTGATGGGGTCAAATTATTCTTGGCCGCACCAAAGATGCTCAGCAACCCAAACAGAGGGAGGGGTTCACCTCCTCCTGTGTTTCGGGGTCGAGAGTTTCCAAACCCTTGGGTGGTTTGGGGAGCTCGGCTGCACTTCTGGGTCAAACCCCAGCCTGAAATCCTGGCCCGGTTCCTGCAGCTCCTGTAAGGCTCGTCTGGAAGGAGGAAGTGTCACCTCTGGGTTTTCCTCCCGCCCAGCTGAAATAAATCCCACACCCACGGCCCCGGATCTGCAATCCCTGTGCCTCCTCCTTTACRGCACGGAATCCGCGGCAGGGGAGGGCAGCTGGGGTGGGACAACCAGGCTGAGCCTCCCAAAAATGCGCCAGGAGTAAAGGGACACCCAAATCATCCCGCTGAGACGCCCAGGGAGCAACCTGGAGCATCCCTAAGGAACTGCTTGGGATGTTTGGGCAGCTGGGAACATCTGGAAGCCGGGAGGGGGCTGTGGGCTGCGGATGCTGGGCCGCATTCCCCCGGATCCGGCACCCGCCGGAMTGGAGGGATGAGCCTGGCAGATGGAGGAACTGGTTTGGCGAACTGGTTCTTAGTGGGGACCCGCCCGCAGCGGCCCCGGGACGTGACTCAGGCYGGGCGGCGGCCGGAGGTGCGGCCGGGAGGGGATGGAGGGAATCGTCCCCTTCCCCAGCCCAGCATCATCCGCGGGGTCTGGTCCCAAACRCCCCACGGATCCCCCCAAACCCCAGCTCTGGCTCTTCCCAGCTCCCTGGAATGCTGCTGGCTGCGGATTCTCCCCAGCACCGACGGGACAGAGAGCAGGAAAACGCAAAGTGGGCTCCTGAGCCGAATATCCCCGATCCCGGGGGGATTTTAGCTGCTGGATCTGTGGAAAAAGGGCTCCCCTGTCCCTTCCCCAGCTCTGCCCTCTGGCTGCTTTACAAGTCTGGGCTGGGCCTGTCGGCCTTGGCCTTTATTTGCCTGATAGGCTTGTGCCAATATTGATCTAGGGCCTCGGGATCCGTGCAAGGATCATTTTCCTATTACGCACGCGTCTCTCCCAGGGCTCGCGTTCCGACCCCCCGCAGAGGTCGGGCGCTGGGAAAGCTCCTTTTGTTCCCCACGATCGGCCAAAGCTTCCCCTGCCAGCGGGGAAGGTGTCCCGGAGCCGCGGGGAAAGCGGCCGCGGGAATGAAGGACAAAGGCGGAAAGGCCTGGAATGACCCAGGTGCCTCCCCTGGACACCCACCAGGAACGGCTCMGGCACTTCCCGCTTTCCCTCAGCTCCAAAACGAAAGCAGATCCTTCTCCTACCAGAAAAACAGCCAGAGAAAAATTATATCCTGTGCAAACCCATCCCATATTCCATAAATTTTGTTGGCTTCGCGGCGTCCACGACCCAAGTGCAAAATGGGCCTTGGCAGTCGAAGGAGCCCAGCCAGGTCACAGCTAAAACAGGAAAATCGCAATATTCCCATAAAACATCAGATAGATGGATACAATCTTTTATTCCTTTTTTTTTTTTTATGTACCTTTCCATTTATTCCAGAAAAACTCTCTCTCTCTCTCTCTGTATATATATATATATATATATATAAAAAATCATTACTTCTTTCGGAATAAACCTTTAAAATCAATTAAAATGCTCCTTTCCTTTGTACAGCACTAGTTCAATACATTATCGGTGTCCTGCGAAAGAATCACCCCAGGGAACGTTCACAGCTTGGGGATCCCGGCCGCTTCCAGCTCTTTTTCCTGCTGCGGGACGAGCAGGATGCTGAGGGTGGAGGAAGGCGACGAGGAAACGCGGATTTTTTTCCCGTGTTTGCGCCCGGACCTCGCTCGCAGGGACATCCAAAATCCGATTTCACATGACTCGAGCGTGSAGAGACAGGGCCAGATGTGCAGCACAGCTGGAGCAGCCGGGCAGAGCCGCAGCTCTTTGGGATCAGGTGGAAAAACCCGAAAAAAACACTGGAGAACCTTGGGAAAATGCCCTTTAATGGCTTTTTTTTTTTTTTTTTGGTGAGTAAGGAGAGGGGAAAAAAATGCATTTATTTTGTCCTTAAATCTCCAAGCTCCAAAGCTGTTTTGTTGTTTAAAAATCTGAACGTGGATCTGGCCAGGAAAGGCGTGTCCATGCGGGAATGGAGGGATGGAATGGAACAGCTCTGCCTCCGAGTGTTGTTGTTGTTGTCCCAAACACTGACCCCGCTTTACACGTTCATTTATTTATGTTCCTTTTCCCCCACCATCAGCCGGAGAGACAAAAGAATAGCGGGAATACAGCCCTTCCCGAGGGCACAGCCAAAACTCCCATTTTCTGGTAAAAAAAAAGAGGAAAAACATTCCAAGAAAACAGCGTGGAAGACAAAGCAACAGCTTCCTTTGGCCACGGCTCCCCGTGTGCCAGGAGCGGCAGCTGCTCCTCGACGTGGTGGATGGGAGAATCCATAAAATGAGGGGGGAAAAAATGCTGGAGAGCCACAGAAATTCCCGGCATTTTCACGGAAAAAAATCCGGCTCCGAAACCTGGGAAATCCTGCTGGGGCAGACGTGGGAGTGGGGCACTGCTCCTCTGCTCRGGGTTTTTCATGGATGGGGCATCCAGGAGATCTCTCTCCTCCCAAACCCAGCTCACAGGGATTGGAATGTTATCCCAGAGATGGGAAAAGGGGGATTTAGCTCCGGGATTTAAGCTGGAGCTCCTTTTCTTCCCRGCTGTGGAGAGCAGAGCTCAGCCAGCCGGCACCAAACCGTGCCCAAATATTTACACACGTGATGGGAACCAAACATCCATGAAATCCCTGGGACAAAGGGGGTTATCTGGAATTGGGGCTGTTGGGAGCACTCGGGGCTCATAAATAATGGTGTCTCCTTCAGGGAGGATTTGTGGGGAAAAGGGAAAGGATAAACAGGAGCTGCCAGGGCCTTCRTCTTTTCTGACCCTGGGAATGCTCTCCTGGCTCCGTGGGCTTTTCCCTTGACCTCCAGCAGGAATATCTGGCCCTGCTGTGCTGGTCTGGTGTGTCCATTCTCCCAGTGGGAATGTGGGATGGCTCAGCTGGGCAGCCAGTGCCTCTGGAATTTTATTCCCAAGGCAATCTCAGCGCAGGGGGTGGGAAGACCGAGCAGGAAAACCGCACAGGGACAGGCCAAACATTCCCGGATGGGCTTCCCAAGGGTGTGTGGAGGGTCCCTGCTCCCCCTGGCCCCATCCAGGCTCTGCTTCCCTGGGCACYCCAGAATTCCTCGCCCCAGGCACCCGTCCAGGAGCTGTCCCGCCTGCTGAGCTGCCGATTCCCGACGGGAGCCCCGGGAAGCGCGAGTCCGATCCCTGCCGCGCCAAGGAAATTCCATTGGGAGGGAGAAGATGGCAGCGGGAGAGTTCAGACCGGCTCCAGCCAACACCTCGGCAGGAGCCGGGAATGGGGACCAGGAAAACCGCCCCGGGATGCGTCACCGGGGGCTGGGGGCTGCCCGTGCTCTTCCCAACCCACTGGAAACAATTAATGAACAATCCGGCCTGGCGCGCGCCGGAAACGCCGGGAAGGGAACGGAGCAGGGATGGGCCAGCCCCAAACAATGCAGACGTCTGGATGCTCGTCTGGGACAACGCTCCGCTGGGATGGGGAAGCTCCCGGGAGCCCCGGGCGCTGGCGCGGGCAGGAGCCACCCCAGGAGCCTCGGGGAGCTCCGGGGTCTCCGCGTTTTTCCTCCCGCTGCGCGTTTTCCCGGGATGGCCCGAGGAATGGGAACCCTCGCTCCCTGCTCCAGGTGGGAACAGCCCCATGGAGAGCTGGATCCCGGAGCAACGTGCCAGGGAAGGACATCCCTGCCGGTGCCAGTCCCAGGTGACGGTCACGGCCAGCTCCAGACTAACCCGGCCACATCCAGAGGGCGTGGATCATCCCSGGAATGTCCAGCAGAGGCTCCGTGCGCCGCTTACGCATTCCCAGCCATTCCAGGCTGGAGGGCAGAGCTGCAGCAGGCAGGGATTTGTTCCTGAAGCGTTTGGAGTGGGAAAATCCCCCTGGAGCAGCCCTGGGCCAGCAGAGCCCAACCCCCTGCAAGCCCCGATCCGAGCCGGGGCCGGCRCATTCCGGGGCTGGCTCCACGCGGAGGGGCCGGGAAAAGGGATTTGAGGGATGCTGCGCTCCTCTCCAGGGCTATTTCTGGYGCCCACAGCTGAGCCGTGGGAGGTTTGGCACCTTCTCCCTTTCCCTGGGGAGAAACGCGCCGAGGTGGGTGCGAGCGGCGCTCCGGAGCCCAGGGATTGGGGCTCTGCCAGCGGGGAGGGGCTCGGAGTTTTGGGATGGGGGGGGAGATGCGCTCCTGGGACACCGTCTAGGACCCCATCCTGCTCCTGGGGATGAGGAAGGGGCTGCTCCATCCGTGCCTGGGAATGGGCCCGGGAAGCAGCACGGAGCCAACCCTCGCCTGGCCCCACTCCTGCACGGCCCCACCGCGCCCCAGCGGGGTCAGGGCAGGCCTTGCTCCCAGCTCAGGGCATCCCAGAGGACTGAGTTTGGAAACAGGGGCAGGGAGATGCCGGGGGAAGCAATGGGAAGCCCTCCCCTTCCGGCCGCTCCACCCTCGGCAGGATTCAGGTACGGAAATAGGGAGGGAAAAAGGGATTCTGCAGGCGGAGGTGAGGGAAAAACGGGAGGGCTGCCCCGGTTCCCGTTCTCCAGCTGCTCCAGCTGCTCCAGGCGCTCCCAGTGCCAGGCTGGGCCATCCCAGGAGTCCCAACGTGGCTGCCACGCGTGTCCCCACAAACCAGGGGGTGCAGAGCCGCTTGTCGGAGCAAAAGGTGCATTTCCAGAAACCCCCCAAATCCGCAGCCCCAGCTCCGGAGCGTCCACCCCGCGCTCCCAAACCCCGCGGGGGCAGCGCGGGGGACGACACGAGGACGGGAGGGGGACAAGGCCACAGGTCCGTGGGAGGGGCGGCTCCCGGGGGCCGCGGGCGTGGGCACGGCAGCGTCCCGCCGGAGCCGGGAATGCTGCCCAGGGTCGGGTGGGAGCCGGCTCCTCTCTCCCGGCGCTTCCATCTCCATGGCGACGAGGGGGAACACGGGATCCGGGTTTAAAATATGCTCTGCCTCCTGTTCTTCCCCCGGGCTGGGGAAGGGAGAGAGAGAGGGAAGGGTCAGGGGGGGTCGGACAGGGACTCTGCAGAGCCCGGCGCGGCTCCRGGGGGGGAGATCCCAGCCCGCGGCATTCCCGGAGGAGGGAGCTGTGCCTCAGGACACCCGAATGCGACCGGCAGGTGACAAACGAGGAGGCCCAGGGGTGATTCGTGGGCTCCAGCAGGTAACAGGGAGCAGGTTTGGCTTTTTCCCGTGCGGACCCACCGGGAGCAGCCCGGTGCCGGCACCATCCTGGCGCCACCTGGGAAGAGGCTCCTGCTTTTCCCCACTCCTACCTGACTGCTGGAAGGCCGAGCCTCGGTAGCCGGGGTCCTTTTGGAGCTGGATCTCCTTCAGGGAGAAGATGGAGGCGTCTGGGCAGAGGGGGCAGAGGGAAGGGGTCAGTCCAGGCAGGGGTGGCACCTCCGCAGAGCCCTTCTCTCGCCCTCCCGTCCCTCCTCATCCCACCCAGATCATTCCTCGCTCCCACAGCCGTCCAGCCCCAACCCCGCCGGGCTGCAGGGGGRGCAAAGAGGCACCTGGAGGGACCAGGAGCCCTTTTTTTTTGTGGGGGGGGGACAGGCAGCACTTACTGTCAGGCAGGAGGTGCACCCGCTCTCCCAGGCTCTTGAAGTAGGGGTGCTGCAGGGCTGCCTCGGCCGAGATCCGGCCCTTGGCTCTGTACTGCACCAAACCCCCGAGAAAAGGACGTTAATTCACATTTACACCGCACGTCTGGGCACCCCTGCCCACCCCAGCAGTGCCACGGGCCGGGGGAGTGACAGCCTGGCCACCGTGGGGGGGTGGGCAGGTGACTCCCGTCCGCACCAGGACACCCCCGGGAGCACGGGAATGCTCCGAGCACGGCCCGTGCCGTCCCTCACGGATCGCCAGGTTGGTGTCCTCGCCCTCCCCCCGGGAGGACAGGGGGGAAAGGAGGGGTCGCTGTCCTTCACGGGGGGTGGTTTGGCAGAGCTGGAGCGGGGAGGGCGCCCGGAGCACCTTCACTGAGCAAACAAACCCYGTTCTGACCCCCCTGGGCCGCTCCACCACCGCTCACCAGCAGGAGATTTGTCAGCAAGTCGATGCCTTCCGAGTCCAGCCTGGGAGAAAGGGGAAATAAAAACAAAACTGCACCATTATGGCACCAAGGAGACCGCAGTAACCAAAGGGAAGGACAAGAGGCACTGCAGCCTCAAGCAGCACCAGGAGAAAACGGGACTGGGCTCTCCAGGCGTCCCCTTTACACCCRTCAAGCCCCCCCTGCCCCTGCTCCGGGGGTACCTCGGGGCGTGGTTGATCAAGGGCTGGGCTCGGTACTGGGGGAAGTTGTAAGCCTTGAACTCCTCGTTGGATGTAATCCCAGGCCACGTGTCCTCTGTCGGCGTTCCTGGGAGGGGGACAGAGGGAAACCCCCCGTGGTCACTCGGTGCAGAGGGAAAAACTCCAGGGGTGTGGGTCCCCCGGCCCCGAGGGCGGGCACGGGTGCCCCTGTGGGCTGGCGCTGCCTGAGTGTCCTGGGGGCAGCCAGCAAGGAGCGTCTCGGCCTCACACCTCTGCCAGCCTGCAGGGGGCTGTGGGCAGCTTCTGTCCGTGCCAGCTGACCCCTGCCCACCCCAGCCCACCCCTGTTCACCCCAGCCCACCCCTGTTCACCCCAGCCCACCCCTGTTCACCCCAGCCCACCCCAGGCCACCCCTGCCAAGCCCTGCCCATGCCAGCCCATCCCAGCCCACATCATTCCACCCGTGCCCCTCAATCCCACCCCTATTCATTCCTGCCCACCCCAGACCACCCCATCCCACCCCTGTTCATTCCTGCTCGTCCCAGCCCACCTCAGTCCATCCCAACCCACCTCATCCCACCCCATCCGCTTTCACTCCTTCCCGCCGCATCCCACC
>JACAXG010000148.1:46672-67670 GCA_018881555.1 Amblyornis subalaris | reverse complement strand
CCTGCATCCCACCGCATCCCACCCCATCCCACGCCTGCCTCATCCCACCCCATCCCCGTTTGCTCCTTCCCACCGCCTCCCACCTCATCCCACCCCATCCCGCCGCATCCCACCCCCGCGCCCACCCCATCCCTGTTCACCCCTCCCCATCCCCGCGGGCTCGCCCCCGCCGCCTCCCACCCGCGCCGGTGCCGGTGCCGGTGCCGGTGCCGGGGCTGCCGCGGGCGGGCAGTGCCCTCGCGTGGGGACGCGGGCGCAGCGCAGCGCTCACCCAGCAGCCTGAAGATGAGGTGCAGCTCCTCCTTCACCGTGGAGCCGGGGAACATGGGCCGGCCCGTCACCATCTCGTACTGGATGCAGCCCACCCCCCTGCGGCGCGGGATGAGGGAGCAGGGATCGGGGATTAACGGGGGACCAACCCCGCGGCGCCCTCGCCGCGCCTGGGGCAGGGATGAGGCTGCTGGGGAAGGGGAATGAGCTCCGGGGGATGGGGCCCTGCTGGTCAACGTCCACCCCGATGGGGATGGCGCGGTCCCAAGAGCCTGAGTCCCGGGGGACAGGGAAAACAGGTCTGGGAGAGCTCCAGGGAGCAGGGAAGACGGCTCTGGGAGAGCCCCCAAACCTCTGGTGTTAACAGACCCAAGGAACATGGAAAACWGSTCTGGGAGAGCTCCAGGGAACAGGGAAAACGGCTCTGGGAGAGCCCTGGGGACAGGGAAAACGGCTCTGGGAGAGATCCAGGGACAGGGATAACAGCTCTGGGAGAGCCCCCAAACCTCTGGAGTTAACAGCCCCCGGGGTAATGGAAAACCGGCAGGGCCCCAGGGGACAGGGAAAGCAGCTCTGGGAGAGTCCTGGGGACAGGGAAAACGGCTCTGGAAGAGCCCCCAAACTTCTGGTGTTAACAGACCCRGGGAAGAGGGAAAACCGCTCTGGGAGAGCCCAGGGGACAGGGAAAACGGCTCTGGGAGAGCCCTGGGGACAGGGAATACGGCTCTGGAAGAGCCCCCAAAYTTCTGGTGTTAACAGACCCAGGGAACAGGGAAAACTGCTCTGGGAAAGGCCCAGGGACAGGGAAAACAGGTCTGGAAGAGCTCCCAAACCCCTGGTGTTAACGGACCCGGGGGACGTGGAAAACCGGGAGAGCCCCAGGGGACAGGGAAAACTGCTCTGGGAGAGGCCCCAAACCTCTGGTGTTAACAGCCCCAGGGAACAGGGAAAACAGCCCTGGGAGAGCCCCAGGGAACAGGGAAAACAGCCCTGGGAGAGCCCCCCCACCCTCCGTTGCGACCAACACCGCGGGGACGCGGCTGGAAACGCCCGACCCCATCCCGGAGAGCCCGGGAAGCTCGGCCGGGAGCCGGGAGCCGCCACTCACCACATGTCGATGGGCGTGGAATACTCGGTGGATCCCAGCAGGACGTCGGGGGGCCTGTACCACAGCGTGACCACCTCGTTGGAATAGGTTTTTGTCGGGACCGACTTGGCTCTGGCCAATCCTGAGGGTGGAAGGGAAGGGACGTGAAGGAGCCGCCCCTTTTCCCGACGCTGCCTCATCCCCGGGGAGGGTTCACCTACCGAAATCGGCCAGCTTGAGCTCCCCTCGCTCGTTGATGAGCAGGTTCTGGGGTTTGAGGTCTCGGTGTAGGATTTTCCTGCCGTGGCAATAGGCCAGGCCGCGGAGCAGCTGGAACATGAAGATCTGCGGGGAGGAGGACGGGGTGGCATTAAATATAAATTCGCCACAAGGAATCTCGGGGAAGACCCCTCGGAGCTGTGCTGGGAAGCGYCCCAAAAGGGGGCGAGCACACTCTGCACGCGCAGGGATTTTATTTAGGGCGGCAGTGAGCGGGGAAACGCCGCTGGAGCCCCGGAACAGGCTGGGAAAGGACRAAGAGAGCCACAACCGGAGGGAGAAGGAATCTCCGGGCTCCCCCACCCCGAACACCCCCACTCGGGATGAGGGATGGGTCAGGGGGTCCCGGGCCCCCCCTTTACCTTCACATTGTGCACGCTCATGAGGTTCCCGCAGTTCTCCAGGTACTGCTTGAGGTCGTTGTCCTGCAGCGGGGGGGGGGGGGGGACACGTCAGCCTGTCCCTCCCCCGTCCCCCCCAGCCCCCGAGGAGCCCCCAGACCCACCAGGTACTCGAAGACGAGCGTGAGGCAGCGCTCGGTGTGGACGATGTCGTGCAGGGTGACGATGTTGGCGTGCTTGAGGTTCTTCAGCAGCGACACTGCGGGCACAGGGCGGGTTGGGGCAGCGGGAACGGGGTGCCAGACCCTCCCGGCGCCCCGGGAAAGCCCCCATCCCGGCCTCACCTTCCCGGATGGCCGTGCAGGGAGCGCCCTCCTCGTGCTCCAGGCGGATTTCCTTCAGGGCCACCAGGTTTTCCGTGAGCTTGCTGCGTCCCTTGAACACCGTGGCGTAGGTGCCCTGGCGGGGGACAGGGGACACAAAGCGTTCCCCAGGTTTGTGGGGACACTGCTGCCCCCGAAGCATGGGCGGGAAGGGCCCGTTGGAAGCGGCAGCACCGGGCCCGAGCTCCGCAGGAAGGCTCGGTCCCAACATTTCCGGATGTTGAAGGTTTTTTGCCCCAAGCACTTCAAGCTGCCCTCAGGACTCCGTTTAATTCCCTGCGGGSGTTTCACGGACCACTCACCTCTCCCAGCTTGTCCAGCTTCACGTAGGTTTCCATCTTCCCAAAGCCGATATCCGACTGGAAGAGAGAAAGGAAAGCATCACTGGAGAGGGGGAGTCTCATCCAGGGGTGGCTCCACCTCCCGAGGGGTTTCCGGGGACACCGGGATTTTTATTCCATTCACTCCCCAAACCCTCTGGGTTCCCTGGGAAGAGCAGGGGAATGAGGAGGCTGCTGGAATGTGAGGTGCTGCATAACCCCCAGAGCCGGGGGATTCACGGAGGGACCATGAACATGAATGACACATCGCCCTGGCTGTGTCTGTTTTATCGATCAGGCGGCACAGGCAGGTAAATTCCAGCTCTCCTTTCCTCCTCCCTCCTCCTGAACGGGCCTGTTGGATCCGGAGATGCCTCCCGAGCCCTGGCTGTGGCACCTGAGCAGCAGGGCAGGTGCCTGCTCAGGTGCACGCAGAGTTTTTGCTCCTGTTTGTGCTGCTGCTCTGCAGCAAAGAACCTGAAATGCCACCACAAACGCAAAGGAGAATTCATTATTTATCCACATTCGCGTTTCCACGGGCAGAGGCTCCAGCTGAACTGCAGGAGTGTCTCCGTCCCCTCCCGTTGGGAAGGGGCCAGGGCGAGAGGGCAGCCAGGTGTGCGCGGGGGAGTGAGGGAATGTGGGAATGGCACAGCAGGGGCAGATGCGCCCGGCGAAGGGATGCAGATCCCAGAATCCCAGAACCACTGAGGCTGCAAAATCCCTCTGGGATCATCGAGTCTGAGCTATGCCCCATCCCCACCTTGTCCCCACCGAGTGCCACGTCCAGGCCTTCCTTGGACACCTCCAGGGATGGCGACTCCAAACCTCCCCGGGCAGTTCCAAGGCCTGACCACCCTTTCCATGAGGAAATCCCTCCTGATGTCCAACCTGTTGCAGCTTGGGGCTGTTTCCTTTTGTCCCTGCTGTTCCCTGGGAGCAGAGCCCAACCCCCCCCCGGCTGTCCCCTCCTGTTAGGAGTTGTGCAGAGCCAGAAGGTCCTCCCTGATCCTCCTTTTCTCCAGGCTGAGCCCCCCCAGTTGCTCCTCGTGTGCAGGAAGGGCTGGGCAGGGGCAGAGGCGTGAGGGGACCTCGGCGACCAGGCAGGACGGGACCGCGGCGGGGACAGGGACGGGGACACGGACGGGGACGCGTGTCCGCGGGGCCACCCCTGAGCCCGGCGGCACTCACGAGGGAAGCGCGTCGGGACATCCTGCTCAGGGGCTTGGGGAGCTCCGGGCTCTCCGTCTGCAGCTTCTGCAGGAACTCGGGCGGCAGGCGGATGTCCATGGGCAGCGACAGGCGCTTGCTGACGTCCTGCGGGGAGGGACAGAGGGTGCAGGGGCGTTCAGGGGGGAGAGCTCTGTCACCGGAGCCGGCATCGGCGGGGAGGTGACAGGGAGGAACCAGTGGGACCCTGGAGAAAGGGGAGTGGTGCCCCTGGGGAGCGCCCCGGCCTCTGCCCGGCCCCACGGGAGCCACGCCGGGCGCGCCACGAGGATGTCACGGCGCGTCCCAAACCCCGCCCCGGCCCTTCCGGCCAGCGGGGAGGTGACCCCCCGAGGCCCCCGCGCCCCCCGCGCCCCCCGGCACTTGCCTCGGTGGAGAAGCGGCGCTGCCCGTGCTGGCGGTAGCGCACGGCCACCGGCGAGCGGCCCTGCCCGTCCGGCGGGGACGCGGGGCTGCCGTCCGCTCCCACGGCCCTGCCCAGCTGGCCCAGCTGCAGGTGACCCTGAGCCAGGTCTGGGGACAGAAGGAAAGAGGAGTGAGCTGCCGGAGCGGGGCAGGGATGCTCTAAGGGTGCGGGAATAGCTTCTTCCTTCTCTCTATCCGGAGGGAATTCCTGCTTTGTGCCGCAGGCTCCCGCCGCATCAGCACCCGCGGGGCTGTGAATTCCAGCATTCCCAGAGCACAGCCTGCCACGAGGGTCTCTGATGGCGGGAGCTGCTCCACTCCCAGAGCTCCCACACCCCATCCTGGCGCTCAGCCCCGCCGGAGAAGGATAAGGATTCACCTTCCCAGCTTTATCTCCCCGGATGTTTCAGGCAAAACAGCGCCGCAGGAACACCGAGGTGCCTGTCCCTGGCGCCGGATCCCTCCCTGCCAGGTCATTGCAGAAGGAAAACAGAAGGAGAGCCCTTCCTCGGGGGAGTTTACACACACAGGGACCTCACCCGCCCTGGGAGCCACCCAGACGAACAGGAATCAGGGTGTTTTRCTCCCAGGATGCGACAGTTTCTCGGAAGGAGCTCGGGATTTAGGGCAGCAGAGCCATTCATGGCGAAACAAACCACTCCAGGTTTGCCTGCCCCATCCTGCCGCCCTCAGCCACGCACACAGAGAAGCACAAGAGCTCCTTGAACGCCAAGGCAGCTCAGAAAAAACAGCTCCTTTCTTGGGATTCCAGGTGTGAAGCCTCGCCGGGCTCAAGAAACCGTGAAAGGAGCAAGGAACCGGAACAAAATAAACCCTTGAGCTCCTTCTGCTCCCCGGTTTGAGGTTTGCACTTCGAGCTCCGAGCTCTGCCGTCAGCAGCAGGAACGTCCTGGCACTCCCAGCCCCGGGCGGYGCCACAGCCGAACCCGGAGGGTTCAACCCGGGTCACCCGGATCCCTCCGAGCTGGATTCCCCCGGGGGATCCACGGATGCTGATTCCAGGGGGCTGTTCAGGAGGAGGCAGCACCAAGCTGGACATGCTGGGCTGGAGAACCCTCCCCCTGCAAAGCAGGGAGGACCATCCTGCCCCCTCCCCAGTGGCCACCCCGCTCTCCCCCTTCTCCCAGCSTCGCAGCCACATTCCAAGATCCCAAAAAACACCGGAGTCCTCCCTACAGACATTCCCACAGCGAGGGGGGACAGCGCRAGGGGGGAAATCTCCCCAGGCAGCGCCCCAGGCCGAGCCCTGCCCCCGGCCCGGAGACGATCCCCACGCGCTGGGGCAGCCAGGGACGAGCTCAGGGCCCCGGGGAGGGCCGGCTTGGCACGGGGGGGGCTGAGCGGGGCCGGGAGCTGACGGATGAGAGGTGGCAGCCAAGTGACCCGCGAGGGGCCGTGGGTCTGTGCCACGGGCGCTGGGCGAGCGGGGGAAGGAGGGGCGAGGGGGGCGAGGCGCCCAGCCCGCGCCCGGGGCGGGGGGGGGGTTCGGCCCGTGCCCGCCGGGATTGAGAGGGGCTGGGACGGCGCCAGGGGTTTTGGGCACTCAGGCAAATCCCTCCTCCGGTCCCCGTCCCGTTCTGTCCATCTGCTTTCACGGGAACAATCAGAAACCTGCCCCGAGTTAACCGCAGGTATGAAAATAACGTGGATTAACCCAACCGGACCGAATCTTTTTAACTTCCTCGTTTCCTAAGCAAAYTATATTCAAGGAAACCAAAGGCCGTTTAAGATCTGGCTGAACGGAGCCTGACTAATCCGCTTGAAACGATCTTTTGGGTGGATTTGGGCTGGTTCCCACAGGTGAAGAAACCCAAAGATGCAGCCTGGGAGCTGCAAACCGGCAGCGCTGCCTGTCTGCACCAGTGACCCACCAGCAATCGGTGCCAGTGAATATTAAACGTAAAATCAGAGGTGAATCGACAACCTGGATCCTCCAGTGGATCCAAAAGGGGTGGGAAAAGCAGGTAAAAACCCACAGCAGGCTTGCAGAGATGAGGGGAGAGGTGCTCGGGCCGCCCTGGGGCAGGGGGATGTGCCAGCCCTGCCCACCCTGCGCCGCCGCCCGGGAGATTCCCAATCCCGCAGAGACGATCCCGAAGGGCTGGAGCTGCCCCGGGGGCTCGGAGGGCCTGGATGGGCGCTCCGGGGCGGGGGCGTGGAGCCGCGGGCGTGCAAACGCCAGGGCCTGTCGGGCTCTGCCCCGCATTTCATGTGGATCCCGGGGAGCCCTGGCGCTCCGCGAATAACGAGGCGGCTTCGGGATATCAAAGGGAATGGAAGGGAGGCCGCAGACACGGCGGCTGCCTCTGATGAGCCTTTTTTTTATAAATATATTTAAGCACCGCCTCTGCCAAAACAGGCTTTGATCTCCCGAGGAAAGGGGCCAGAACCCCGCGCTGCCTGCCTTAGGACTTTTAATTACTGCRCTAAAAGCGGGGATTCTCCTCTCCAGGCTCCGAGCCGCACTCAGAGCTTGGGTTCTTCGTCCTCCTGCCTCCCTCTCCCCATCATTGCTTTGGGGCCTGGCGCTCCCGAGGTCRGATCCGGCTCTGGTTGATCCCTCTGCAGCCCAGACACGGAATTTTATCCGGGCTGGGAGGGCAGAGCGGGCTGCGGGAGCTTTGGGGCTGCTGCTGGGCGCCCCCAGCCCTTATCAGAGCAAACGGGGGCCACCGAGTCCTGATACCTCTGGAAAAACGGACTCAGGCTCCACCAAGGTGACATTGCCCRGGAGGGGATGTGTCCAGGCTGGAAAGCTGTTTGATTTTCCAGCCTGGAAAAAAAAAAAAAAAAAGCTGTTTTTGCTGGTTTTATCAGCATCTGTGGGGGTGAGGTCATGAGAATGACGGGATGGAGAGGACAGGGCTGGGGATTTCTCGCCAYGCACGTGACAGACGGGGCAGGTTTGTCCCCAGGTTTGTCCCCTGCTTGTCCCGGGACAGGAGCCAGAGCCACTCTTGAGCATCCTGGGATAGTGGAAGATGTCCCTGCCCATCTCARGGGGTGGAATGSGATGAGTTTGAGGTCCCTTCCCACCCAAAACATTCCCCGATTCTGTGATTCTCAGCGCTCACAGCCACCGAAGTGTGGGATTTCCAGGCTGGCACGGCCTGGGAGTGCTGCTGTCCCGTGATTTCCGGCGCCAGAGGGGAAGCACAGACTGCAGGCAATTCCCTGGGCAGCCCCGGGAGGTGAGGAAAGGGAAAGCGAGGTGTGGATCTGTGCTGGGATCGGCACTTGGAGGGAGGATCGCAGCGCCTGGGCCGTCGCCAGGAGGGGCAGGATCGGCTCTGGAGCCACGGGGACACAGCGAGAGCCCGGGGGCAGCCCCGGAGATCCCGACAAGGCAGGGGAAAGCTGTTTCCTGGGAAGGGAAGCAGCACAGGAGCGGCTGCCGCGGCTCCAGGCTCGGCTCTGCTCCCCCCAGCTGGAGCAAAGTTCCTTTTCCCCTCTGCGTTTTGATTCTTCAGCTCTAAAATGGGAAGCGACCCCTCAGACSGACCCGAACGCAGCTCCAAACCTCCCCACAAACCCTCCAAGGGAGCAACTGGTGCATCACCCCCTCCTCACCCCCCAARCCATCCCGTGCCTGCCCGCTGAAGCACCGTTCCCACCCCATTCCCAAACACGTCCCCACCCTGGGAACAGGGCCTTGCGCCCCCCCTCCAGCTTCCCCCTGCTGAGCCCCCAAGTCCCGGCTGTGGGGGACGAGGTTCCAGCCGGGAAAGTTCACCATCAGCCAGGAGGTGCCAAAGGGGCTGTCGGGGCCCTCCACAAACAACTCTGCAGCCCGTGGGGGTCGGGATTGGGGCAGAGTGGGGGTGACTCCTTTGGGGTGTTTATAACCYCCACGGGAAACTCGATGATGAAATTCTGGGGAGAAGGGAGCGGGTTTGGAGAGGGATCGGGTCCACGCTGGGAACTGGGCTCCAGGGAGGGAACTCRGGGGCAGGAGGCTGGAGCAGCACAGGAGGAGCTGTACCCACAGCGGTGCTGAGGCATTCCTGGGCCCAGGAAAGAAGATTTAATCCATCAGATCATGGACTCGCACCGGTCCTGTCTCTACCCACCCTCAGCGCCGGCCACAGGCTCAGRCTTGGCTCTTATTCCCTCCTGGCTACCTCAGGATCGATCCCAAAAGCCCGGCGSGGGCTGGCAGATGCTGCTCGCCCTGTTTGCCACCCGCGGGCAAAGGAAGAGCCACGAGCGGCGCCTCGTTACAGCGGAACGACAGGGAAATCACCGCTCGGGGCTTGCAGGGAGCAGATAACGGGAGGAGATAACGGGAGGAGACAACGGGAGGAGATAACGGGAGGAGATAACGGGAGGAGACAACGGGAGGAGATAACGGGAGGAGACAACGNAACGGGAGGAGATAACGGGAGGAGACAACGGGAGGAGATAATGGGAGGAGATATCGGGAGGAGATAACGGGAGGAGATAACGGGAGGAGACAACGGGAGGAGATAACGGGAGGAGACAACGGGAGGAGATAACGGGAGGAGACAACAGGAGGAGATAACGGGAGCACACAACGGGAGGACACAACGGGAGGAGATAATGGAAGGAGATATCGGGAGGAGATAACGGGAGGGGATAACGGGAGGAGATAACGGGAGGAGATAACGGGAGGGGATAACGGGAGGAGATAACGGGAGGAGATAACGAGCCCGGGCTCCGTATCCCGGAGCAAAGCAAGGCAGGCACCGACAGGAGCAGCTGCCAGCGCCCGGGACTTCCTCAGCCTCGCCCCATTTCAGCTTCTGCACATCTAATTAAGGGATCAGGTCTAATTATAGCCCTCGCTGCCTGCCGGGGTGCGAGGGAGGGGGGAGCAGGGAGGGAGCCCGCCGGGAATGCTGCTCGGGGCGTCTGCGGGGATCCAGGAGAGCCCCGGGAGCCGCAGGAGGGAGGAAAGGCAGAGCTCCAAACGAGGTTCYGGCGTCTCCGCCTCGGGCCGGGCTGAGCCGAGCCCCGGCTCCCCCCGGCTCCCGGAGCTCGGCCCGGCTTGCCCGAGCACGGCCGCCTCGGCCGGGCCGCTCCCGGCGCCTGCGGCATCCCTGGATCTGCCCCGGCCTGCGCTGGGGGCTGCTGTGCTCGCACGGGGATGTGCCCGCTCAGCCCGGCCCGGCCCGGCCCAGCTCAGCCCAGCCACGCGTTAACCCTAAATCTCCCTGGCACCTTGAAAGCCRTGCCCAGGGAGGAGCAAACGCTGGTTCAGGTGCTGCCCAGGACGGAGAACAGCCCCTTTGGCTTGGGGGAACGTCAGCCCGGAGCCCCACAGAGGGCTCACCCCCTTTTTTGGGAGGAGATCCCACTCTTTCCCGCTCTCCCCCTCAACCACAGGCGCGTCATTCCTCCCCATTCCGTGCAAACGCCTTCCCCTCCCGCCCTCGTGCAAGGATAAATCTCTCCTCGGGTTTAATGACGAGGTGTAATTAATCCCCACGGGCAGAAAACGAAGGATGAAGGARCGGAACCTTCCCACACCCCTCCAGGGGACGGCTGGGGGGGCTGGAGAGGCTTCCMCCGACCCCAGGGGGCTCCTGAGCTCCAGGGGCTCCTCACCTTCGTTCCTCTGGTTGTTGAGCTGGTTGAACTGCTCCGTGAACTCCGTCAGCGACTCCTCGATGGTCTCGGTCCGCGGCACCGACAGCGAGAACCTCCTCTTGAAGTTCTTCATCTTGTTCATCTTCCCTCGCGCTGCCAGGGGCGGCAGAGCCCTGCGGGGGAAGGGGAGAGCGGGCTGAGGGGGCTGGGCGACGCAGGGATGGCCCCGCAGCCACACAGCCCCTGCCTCTTGGGGCTGGCAGCATCCCGGCCCGAATTTCCACCCCACAGCTCCTGCTTTTTTGGGGCTGGCAGCATCCTGACCCCAATTTCTGCCCCCCCAGCCCCACAGCTCCTGCTCTGTGGGGCTGGCAGCATCCCGACCCCAATTTCTGCTCCCCAACTTCCCAGGCCCTGCTCTGTGGGGCTGGCAGCATCCCGACCCGAATTTCCATCCCCCAGCCCCACAGCTCCTGCTCTTTTGGGGTTGGCAGCATCCCGCCGCGTGTTTTCCGGGGAAATCGGGTTCCTCGTGATTTTAAGAGCTGGCTCCGGTCGAGAGGTGCAGGGGAAGCTTTTTTGTGAGCCCAGGGTAGGGCCGTGCACCCTCAGGCTCAAACACCAACACAGGCCGTGCCTTATGGCACCCCTGGAAACTCCAGGAATGCCTGGAAGGGGGAAGAGCAGGGTAGAAACAGAAGGAAAGCACGCRAAGACTGAACAGTGATGGAGCGACCTCAATCCCACACTCCTCCCTGGACCTCTCCCAGCACCGGGAGCTGCTCCCGGCTCCCAGCTCGCTCCCGAGCTCCGGGGTGACTCATCCTGCTGGGCATCGGAGCCGCCTCAGCCGCAGATCCGATTAAAGCCATAAAACCCTCAAAGGAAGAAAACCCTGCAGGGGCGCGGGGCGGAGCGGGCAGGGGCYGGGAGCGAGCCCTGGACACCGCTCCGCCTTTCCTGCTTTGGCTCTTSCCGGGCTCGGAAGAGGATGGGATCGGGCTGGGAGCGCTGCCTGGGCACGGTTTGGGCTCCAGGGTTTGGGTGCAATTCCTCCCGCCCAGCACGGATCCCACACAAAGCCAGCGCTCCCTGGGTTTACGGACGTGGAATCCCAGAATTCCAGACTGGTTTGGGTTGGAAGGGAAATTAGGGATTATCTCATCCCAYCCCCTGCCACGGGCAGGGACACTTTCTGCTGTCCCAGCTTGCTCCAAGCCCCGTGCAACCCGGCCCTGGACACTTCCAGGGATGGGACATCAACGAGCCACAGCTCTGCCCCTTCCAGTCTCAGCCCTGAGGGGGTTTGGGTCTGTCCCTCTCCCCTTCCCAATCCCAGGAGTGCAGGGATGCTCCTCCCGCATCTTTTATCCTCTGGACRCTCCAACCTGCCTGGCAGGGGATTTTCCACGAACAACCCTGGATTTCACTGCTGCTCTCACCCCTCGACCCAATCCGAAGGGGGAAATCATCCCTTGGTCCCAAACAGACCCCAAACGCTACTCAGGGAGGTTCTTTCCCACCGGGAGCAGCTCTTTCCCACACGTCCCGCACCCCCGGGGCAGGTCGGCCCCTCCTCCTGGGTATCCCTGCTCCAGCTCTTCCCTGGCTCTCCCCACTGTCCCCCCCCAGCCCCCTCCGAGGCTTTATCAGCACAACCACGCGGCGCTCGCATTCCAGACCGATGGRATCAGCCGCAGCACCCGGGAGCCGGCGCATCCCGGTCTCCAGGACGACGGGAGCACTGGGGCCCACATGCCCGCATCTGAAAGCTTCCCAGATTATCCCTCAGCGGTGGAAACACCCCGCTTGGAAGGCCGCCAGGCTCTGCGGTGAGGCGCGGCACCCCGCAGCGGGTGAATCCCCCGAAAATCCCTGGGATTCACCTGAATCCCGGGAATTCACGCGCGCGGCAGCCGCCCCCGCTCGTCTCCCACCGTCAGTGCCGCGAATTCCTGAGGCTGAAGGCTCGGCCCTGCCTGGGATCGGGGCTGGGGGGGTTTGCTGGGGGTGGGAAGGGAGGCAGGAGGGGTTTAGGCACATSCACTCCGGGATCCAGGCACTGGAATGTTTTCCCAGCACCACAGGAAGGTGCTTGGACAATAAGAAGGTGGCACCAGGGGTGCTCGGTGTTTCAAAAGAGGTTTAGCAGCCCTGGCTGGATGAAGGAAGTGAATCCGGCTCCTGGCTAACGCCTGGGGACCGGAATGGGATAATCCAGCAGCAAACAGAACACTGGGATCACGGGAAGGCGCTCGGCTGAGCAATTCCCGCTCTGAGCATCCCCCACCGAGCCCATCCATAACCTCCAGAAGGGACCTTGGCCACGCTCAAATCTGGATCAGGGAAGGTTCAGGGAACAGGAAAGGCACTCCAGGTGAGGAAGCAGATGAGGGGAAACAGCCTTTGAGTGGCCTCTCCATCGCCCTCCCCACCCGCTCCCCCTCCCCGAAAAGCCGCGGATGCCGGGAAACATCTTCGCACCGACAGAAAACGGCTCGGCAAATCCAAATCCTTCCCCTCCTCGCTGCCTGCAGCAATGCCAGCAGCTCCAGGAGGCTAAATATAAACCTCCCCGGAGAGGAACGGGGATGGGGGTAAAAATAACCCCGGGATCGCTGCTGCCTCTCCTGCCGCGCCCGAGCTGCCCCCGCCCCCACATCCCCGGGCGCTCGTGGCCCTTTTTTCCAGCCGGACCCGGATCCGCTCGGCATCTGCCGATGGGAATTCGCATCAACGCGTCTGCCGGCTGGAATTTATGGGATCGTCCTCGTCCTCAGCCCCGCGCTCCTCCCCGAGAGGGATTCGCGCCGTCCCGCGTGGACGCAGGTGTCCCAAAGCTGGGATTTGCCGCGTTCCTGGGGGCCAAAGCGCCCCCATCCCGCGTGCCGGGGGGGACTGTGGGGTCAGGCTGGGTAGTGGGGGGTGCCCCGCAGCACATTCCCGGTGGGAGAAAGGAATCCCCTTCCACAGCAGCCCAGCCTTTTCCCTCGGCACGGATTCCAAAGGGGAGAATTCCCAGCGACCGCCTCTTGGGGTTTTTTGTTTTTTTCTTCCCACCGCCTTCAGCGTCCTCAAGGAAGTGGTGGCATTTATTGGCTTTCCGGGAGAGAGTGACACTCGTTAAGCAAAGCAATGACATCACTTTTGTTTCCCAGCCCGGCGGGAATGGCAGCGATCCCTGGATGCCGCCGGCAGCGGGGATGGAGCTGGATAATTAAGGACAGGCAGGGACAGGACGTTGCACGGCGGGACACGGAGGGAAGGAGCGGTCCCACGGGGCGATGAGGAATTTAGGCATCAACGGGCAAAAAAAAAAAAAACGGAATCGCCCGGCCTGGAATGCGGCCAAGGAAAAGGGATTAAAGCCTGCGGAGTGAGCGATCCGCGGCCGCTGTGATAAGGGAGGAGAGAACACACCCGGCTAAAACATTTCAGAGAGCCCCAAGCTGAATGCCGTCGGGAAAGCTCCTCACGGGGTCCAGACGAGGAGTTAACGATCCTTTAAACGCTGCACTCAAGGCCGTGTCCAGAAACCACCTCGGCGAGCTGTTCCCGCAGGAATTCGGGCCGGGAATGGATGCCCCTTGCGTTTGTACAGCAAGACCTGCCGGTTCCCTGCTCCGGGATTCCCGGGCCGGGCATTTCAGGCATCACCAGGGTGCCAAACTGTCCTTTTCCTCCTTCGGCAGGGTTGGGAAGCGAAGCTTTGGAGCGCTAATCACTCCCAAATGACAAGTGGCTCCACTTTTGTCCCTACCATTTCACCAGATTCCTGCCCCCACTTCCCAGCCCAAAGCGTGGAAGGCTCGGAGGGAATAGTTCGCTTCTTTCAAGCCTCGTTTTGTTGGTTTTTTTTTCTTAAATCCCCGCAGAGATTACCGAGCTGTGTTTACCAGGCAGAATGAACAGTCCTATTCAGCATTCCAGCCCGTGCCTCTGTGCCGGGAGGTAGCATCCATCCAGTCCCGCTGGAGGACCGCAGAAATGGGGAATTCTGCTCGGAGAGCCTTATTTGCTCGGCAAACACGGCTCTCCCGCGGCGCTGCGTGTGGCTCCGGGGCTGAGCAAACAGCCAGCCCCGGGCACGGGCCGGGTACGTGCCCCTCCTCACACGGCAGCGCTCGGAGGCAAAGCCAGAGCCGAAAAAAAACCTCCCCCAGCACAGCCCCCCGTGCCGGGCAGGATTCCCGAGGGGCTGGAATCTCCCCCGGGGYCGGGAAGGTTCGTTCTGGCCGGCTGAGGTTCTCCCTGCCCAGCTCCAGCAAGGAGGAGGAGCAGGGAAAAGCTGCCTGAGGTGGGGGAGATTCCGGCCSGTCCGTGCCGCACATTCCCGGGCAAACAGCGGCTCAGCACGCCCCAAATTCCTCCTCCGCTCCGGATTTCCTCGGCAGGGCCACATTCGGGCCCTCAGCAGTGAGCAGAAGGGGATGGGGAGTGATCCCAGGCTGTYGTGGGGTTTCAGAGGGAAACGACTCCAACATGCACCAGGGCCAGGCTGAATTCTCAGCTGCAGCTGGGAATTCTCCCAGGGAAGGTTGGAGGGGCACCCCTGGCCACTGAATTTTGGGATAAATCCTCCCCGGGGTAACAAACTCCCTGCCCAGGAGGATGCACAGCCCCAGTGGATCAGTCCACCAGGCAGAGCAGGAATTCCCCTCCCCAAGAGGTGAGGGATGAGGGGACACAGCAAGGCCACCTCTGCCCCCTCTCCACCCTGACATTCCCCCCCTGCCAGGAGGGCAAGATCCCGCAGGGARGGGAGCGCCATCAATCCCGATTAATCCCCAGGAGGCCCGGAGCAAACAGCAGGACCATCACCCGGGGCAGCCACTGCGCTGGGAATGACTGAAAAGGGAGCTTGGGATCCGCAGGGAGTCAGTCCAGCCTCACGTTGCTTTTCTTTCCATGATCACAGCAAATGCAGGGCCCCAGGAATGCGACTGCGGCAGCCAGGACACCTCTGTCCTCCCTCTGGAGCTGGGAGGAGGCTCGGGAGGACAAACGATCCCAGAGCAAACGCCTAAGGCAGGCTCCCGCTCGGGCTCTCTGGGAATGCCACGGCTTCCCCAGGGATCAATCAGGAATGATGGCAACGCATCCCTCCTCCCTCCCAGTTGGTTTGCATTCCCCCTGGATGTGAGACCCTGGACTGGGGGTGTCCAGCAGCATTCCCATCGCTCCTTTGCAGAATTCCAGGTGCTCCTTGTTGTTAGGAGAGAATGACCCAGGCAAAGCCACGTTCTGAGACTCACACAGCCACGGTGACGGCCTGGGAAAGGCGGATCTATGGAAAACTGYCTGCCAGGACAGCCTTTGGAGGCCTTACAGAATCATGGAATCACGGAATGGTCTGGCTTGGAAGGGGAACTTAMAGCTCATCCCATCCCACCCCTGCCACGGGCAGGGACACCTCCCACCATCCCAGGTTGCTCCAGCCCTGGCCTTGGACGCTTCCAGGGATGGGATCCCAACCTGTTCCCGCTGCAGGGACGAGAGGGGAAGGGTGCACATTCCCGCTCCCGTCGGGAGCTGACAGCGACAGGAGCGCACAAAGGGCTCTTGTCCTGCCTTTGTCCGCTCTGCCTTTCTCCGTCTCCCCCGGCTCCTGGTGAGCTCAGGGCAGCTCCGAGCGAGGCATTCCAATGCCAGCCATTATCCCAGCGGCCTCACAACACTGGGCGCTTATTCCCTAACCTGGGAGGAGCGGCCAGGGCTCAGCTGCRACAACAATGGGCCACTGCTGGCCGCTCTGGCCACCCCAGAGCCCGGGGAGGGGGGAGAGCTCAGGGCTGGCATTGTCCCGGCCCTGCCGGGGGTCGTGTCAGCCCTTCCCTGGTACATTCGGCATCCCCAGGGCACGAGCAGCCTGGATTCGTGGATGCAGAGCCTCCGGAGCGGCAGGTCCCCTGCTCCATCCCAGCCAGCGCTGTGGGTTGGCTCCAGAGGGGCGGGCAGTGGGAAGTCCCAGGAAAACTCTCGGCAGTGAGTCGTGCTGGGATGGYGGCTCCCGGCTCGGGGATGCTCCTGGAGGTGCTGCGGGTATTCAGGTGTTCCCTCCCCCTTCCCATGACTCACGGGCACTTCCCGTCCTTCCCCGACACRCCCGGCGTGCCCCAATATCAACACAAGCAATGAGCGGGGAGGACCAGCAAAATCCAGCCTGGTCCCGGTTTTTATGACCCTCGGCAGATTATTGGCTGCCAACGGACATCCACAATCCAAGGAAAATTGGTTCCAGCCCCCCAGCCCCTCAGGAGCCATCCCAGACCTGCTGCCCCGTGCTGCCCTCCCTGCCAGGTCCCCCCGTGCCGCTCCTGAACACCCACACACATCCAGGGAAGCGCCCCTGGGTCCTGCTGGATGAAAGCCACTCCCAGAAGGACAAACCCTGTGGCTGAGGCTGTCGGCACCTGCCCTTCTGCTGGATGGGGAGGAGAATCCACGTTTTGGGAAGAGATTCCCGGGGATAAGATCCCAAATCCCACCGYGCCTCTCCCCCAGGATCATTCCCATGGGATGAACCTGGGCAATGCWGTCACTCACGGGCTGTGTGGGGTCTGCTGCCTTATTAAAAGCTGTTTTCTTTCCTCCTTTTCCATTTTTTCCCCCCTTTTTTTAATTAGAGCTCTCCTTCTTCCCCAGYCCACACAGAGCTCCCAGAGCTGCAGGCGAGAACTCACGGAGAGCCAGGATCCACTCTCCCTGCGGCGGCCAGGAGGAGCCAGGAGAGGTTTGTCTGCTCTCCCTCGAACGGAAAACACTGGAATTTTCCTCCTGTGCCCCGAGGCCGCTTCCTGSCACGGCGAGAACGGGGCTGAAAGGAAGGATTGGGTGGGAAATGAGGATACTGGGGGTAAGGAATCCCTGGAGCTGGGTTTGCCCCGGGCGTGTGGGCACAGGGATCACAGCCCCTGCCCGGCTCCCCTTTCCAACGGCATTCCCAGGAGGGTGTTTAAGGGAGCAGGAATGACATCCTGGACACCTGAGAGCCCCTGAGGAATGCAGCCACCTCCGGCACATGGAAAAGGAGTGGGACAAGCACGGAACCGAAAGAAAGGGAAGCCAGATCCCTGGGAAAAGCCTTACCGGAGGGATCCTGGTCTCAAAGGGCTCTTGACAGGATTAAATTTCCCAGGAAAACACAGAACCAGTTTGAACAGAAGCAGGAGCCCAGCGTTTCCGTGGAGCAGCGAGCACTCGGAGCAATTAAGGGCTCGGCTCTTTGCCATGGATTTTCTAGGAGACTGGAAAYGCTTGCCCTGCTCTGCCCTGGCAAAAGGGCTTGGGAAAAGGCCCAAACCTCTGCCTGCTGCGCTCCAAAGGCTGGAGATACCTGGATCTCCATGTCCTGGCAACGGGAGGAAGAGCTGGAGAGGCTTCAATGTGGGATTAGTGCTCCCTCCTCTCCCAGCCGGCTCAGATCCAGCAGCTCCTTGGGATCCCAAACCAGCCCCACACCACCCACCCCGGGACTGATCCTTGCGCGGCAGCAGGGACAGGGTGAAAGGGGACGGTGCTCCCGACCTCCTGTCCCCACTCCAGCCGCTCCCATCCCAGTATTCCAGCACCACGGCCCGGGCTTCCCGCGGGACGCAGCTCCGGAGCAGCAGTGCCGCAGTTCGGCACTAAAGGCGCACAAACCGCGGGGCCGGAGGGTTCCAAATCTGCTTTATCTAAAGCCCCGCGGCAGTCACGTGGCTGGGAGGTGGGGAGCAGACCCTGCCGGGCTCCTGCCCTGCCGAGGATTGCCCTGCTAATCTGGGATTGAACCTTAAAGCGGTTGCGCACCCATCCCCGGAGGGCTCCGCGCACCGGTGGGGACGTTCCCCCCCTGGATGGGAGGGAAAAGCAGCCACACGGGGAGGGAACGCGAMAAGGAGCCCACATTTGGGGAATCAGAGGGTTTCAAACCCCCTGGGATTGCTTTTGGACCCCTCTCCCCCAGGATGAGAAACGCTGCAACAACTTTTACCCCCACCCGTCCTCATCCCCATGGCCTCGGAGCCCCAGCCGGGTGAGACGGGCAGGGGGGAGATCCCTGGGATCCTCCTGGCCTGGCTCTGCTTCCCAGAGGAGGGAAGGGACTGCCCCAGTCCTCGCTCCAGTGCTGACCAGGGATTTCTGGCAGAAAAGGGAGGCAGGAGCTTTAAAAACCCTCCCAGGGATCCCGGGGTGATCCCACAGCAGTTCGGAGGCAGCAAACTTGGCAGGGGATCCGCGGTGCTGCCGGAATTCCAGCCTTTGGGACACCCTTGCCTCCAGCTCCGGGGCTGATTCCGCTCTCCCTTTTCCTCAACCCCTTTTCCTCCACCCCAGGGATGTGCTAGGACCGCCCAGAGAGGTCCCTGTGACCACCCAAACCCTCCAGGACCCCAACCTGGCCGAGGTGCAGGGCATCCTCAGCCATCCTTGCGCCTCCCTCCCTCAAACCCTGACCCTGCAGCAGCCCAGCACCACCACAACCCCGACGTTTTCCCGTTAATCCCACCACAGACGGGTCGGGATGGGGAGCAGAGGGATCCCAGGATTATTCCTGCCTCAGTTCCCCGTGGAGGGCACCGTTTCAGGCCTGCCTGGGCGCCGGGCGGGCACGGAGTGTTTGGATAAACCTTGTTCCTGGCGCAACCGTAAATAACATCTGGCCCAGGAGCCCAGCCCTGTGCCCTCAGCAGCGTCACTCCTGGCCCTGGCAGGCAAAGCCAAGGCATTGCTGAGCTTCAAAATCATTAATTAATCTCTTTTTAATTTTTTTAAAGAGATTTTTTTTCCCCCACTTCACTCCGAACCCATAAAGCGCCATAAAACCACCCCAGCCCTCCCTGCAGCGGCGGAGGCCCCGCGGCCCCGGCGTCCTTGACAGGCAGGGCTGGTTCCCGCACGAGCCTTGGAAACTGGGGGAGATAACAGAGCCCAGAGCGAGATAAACGGAGGGAGAGAGCACGGGGGAAAGGGATCTCCCCCAGGAAAACTCCCGGCTGGGCCCACGAGTCCTTGGATACGGCCAGGAACAGCGAGGTGCTGGCTGCAGCGCACCCCGGCCCACGGCTGTGAGCTTTTTAAAGCATCAGGAGCATAAAATAATGTAAATAAACTCAAACATCGTGCTTTTCCACCCCCTCTCAACCCAAACACTGAGGGATTCCCGCGTGGTTTTCCCAGGAGCGGAGSAAAATCCGCGCCGCGAAAGGGACGACGCCGAGCGGGGCTGCTCCGAGGGCAYCCGATCCCCTCCTGCCCGGCCAGCTGATAAGGAAAGGCCGGAGATAAGGCAGGGTTATGGTCAGAGCGAGGAGGGATTTGGCTCCGGGAGCGGCGTGCCCCCGTCCCCAGYGCTCCCAGTCGCCGTCTGGGGTGGCACTGGCGCGGCTGCCGCCGGCCGGGCTCGCCGCGCCACGGCGGCGCAMTGAGCGGCGCAATGAATCATTAATCAGGAGGGATTGACGGGGATKAAGCGCTCAAACAGAGCACACGCTGCTCACGGTCATTTACGGAAACGCTCCTCCGCCCTCGGATGTCCGTCGTGTTTCCCCGGAATTGAAACCGCTCCGTCGGACCTGTTCCCGCGCGCCTTCCCGAGGAAAAGGCCCTGYGCGGCTGCAGCGGGAATTGGAGGGCATCCAGCGCGTCCCAGCCGTGGCCCAGGGGCTCCGGGAGTCCCTGCTGAAGCAGGAGGGTGGTGGCAGAGAGGGGCACGAGGAGGGGTTGGGGTGGTTTGGTAAATTCTGGGAATTCCAGGAGCAGTTTGGGGACACGGAGAGTCTCTCTGCGTTTTAATTTGGGTGAGACACAAACCAATCTCTGGGTATAACCAAAACTCCMGTTCTGCCTCCTCCTCCTTCTCCTCCTCCTCTTCCTCCTCCTCCCCAGGCACACAAATGTTGTTCCTCTGTCCCCTCACCCCCTCCAATTTCCATTGGAAAGGTGTTCCCAAATCCCAGGTACCAAGGGGGCTGCCCAGGTGCTGCCAGACCATCCACAGCCCTATTGGGGACCCTTCCAAAGGGCTGGGACAGCTCCGARGTGCTGCAAGGACCTCAAACTGCCACCTCCCTGTCCCCATCTCCCTCTGGCCTCAGGCACAGCCGGAGCTCGGGATGGGGACGGGATTTGTGCCGGCCCCACAGCCCATCCTGAGAAAAGRGAACTTTTCTGCCTCAAATCAAACCCCAAACTGGCACAAAAACGACCCCGGGGCTGCTCCGAGCAGGGGGGTTCTGGCCTGGGCCACAAGATCCCACAGCGAGCCCTGGGCAGCCTTTGGGACTCCAGCTCTTCCCAAAACTGGGAATATTCCGGCTGATGTGTGAGTTCTCCCCCTGCTCCGCCTGAGGGGGCTTGGASGGGTGATGTGGGCTCCGTGCTGTCCCCCAGGCCCCAAAAACACCCCACAACAGGCAGCGTTCCCAGCACACCCATTCCAGCGGGATGTGGGGACTGGCTCCATCGCATCCCATCCCAAGAGAGCCACTGGGACCAAATCCATCGTATCCCATCCAATCCCAAGAGAGCCATGGGGATTGACTCCATCCCATCCCAGAGGGCCATGGGGACCACATCCATCTCTTTCCATCTCAGGGGGCCATGGGGATTGACTCCATCCCATCCCATCCCATCCCAAGAGTGCCATGGGGACCGATTCCACCACATCCCAATCCAAGAGAGCCATGGAGACTGGTTTCATCCCATCCCAACCCAAGAGAGCCATGGAGACTGATTTCATCCCATCCCATTCCAAGAGTGCCATGGAGACTGACTCCATCCCATCCCATTCCAAGAGAGCCAAGGTGATTGACTCCATCCCATCCCATCCCAGTGGGTCACAGGAACGAAATCCATCTCTTCCCACCTCAGAGGTCTATGACTCCATCATATCCCATCCCAGTGATCCATGGGAACCAAATCCATCCCATCCCAGGGANATCCATCCCATCCCAGGGATCCATGGGGACCAAATCCATCCCATCCCAGGGATCCATGGGGACCAAATCCATCCCATCCCAGGGATCCATGGGGATCAAATCCATCCCATCCCRTCCCAGKGATYCATGGGGACCAAATCCATCCCATCCCRTCCCAGTGATYCATGGRGACCAAATCCATCCCATCCCA
>JACAXG010000148.1:24658-46654 GCA_018881555.1 Amblyornis subalaris | reverse complement strand
AYCMAWYCCATCCCAYCCCAGTGATCCAYRGGGACCAAATCCATCCCAYCCCAGKGATCCAYRGGGRCCAAATCCATCCCATCCCAGGGATCCATGGKAACCAACTCCATTRCATTCCCCACAGGAGGTCCCGGCAGCCCTGGGCTCCCCAGGCGGAGCAGTTCCGTGTCCGTGCCGGAGCCATTCCCGGGACAAACAGAGGCTCTCAGTCCCTGGAGCTGCTGATTCCCCTCCCCTGGCCCGTGCCATGCCCAGGGAAGCCCCGGGATCAATGCCTGCATTGTGGGGAGCACYGGGAGCGCTCCGGAGCCTCTCCCTGGCTGTGGCGGGATGGGGAGCACCGGCAGGGATCCTCCTTGGGATGCGGCTGCTCCCTGGCCCGGACCAATCCCAGCCTTCAGTCCCCTCATTCCCAGCAGGAAAAGCAAACAGAGAATTCCAGCCTCCCTCTGAACGGAGCAGGCCAGGCATCCACATGGGAAAAATATCAAGGCTAGATAAGAGCAGGCTGGGATTCGGGAGATCCAGCTCGTTCCCGACCGCCCACGCTTCCTGCATCCCGTGGCACAGGGATCGCTGCGCAGTAATTAGTGATTAATTACGAGCTGACCGGCCCTTGGGAATATCCACAGCAGGAGCCACAGGCTGGATAAAGGTTTTCCGTATTTTCTGTGCCTTGCACTGAAATCCCTGCTCCGATTCCAGCACGGAGAACAGATGCTGGAAAGGTTGAAGTGCCCAYGATCCTGCAAGGAAAGTCGAGCGATTCCCGGATCCCAGCGGGGCTGCAGCTGGGAAAAGATCTGGCCCTGGATCTTGCCTCCAAATCCCAAAAGCTACCTCCAAACCCTGATCCTACCCCTCAAACCCTGGATCCTACCTCCAAAATCTGGATCGTACCACCAAAATCTGGATCCTACCCCTCAAACCCCGGATCCCACCCCTCAGATCCTGGATTCTACCTTCAAACCCTGGATCCTACCCCTCAAACCCTAGATCCTACCTCCAAATCCCAAAACCTAGATCCAAACACTGGATCCTACATCCAAACCCTGGATCCTCCACCTCCAATCCTGGATCCTCCCTCCAAACCCTGGAATCTACCTCCAAACCCTGGATCCTCCCTCCAAACCCCAGATCCTACCCCTCAAATCCTGGATCCTACCTCCAAAATCTGGATCCTGCCTCCAAACCCTGATTCTACCCCTCAAATCCTGGATTCTACATCCAAAATCTGGATCCTACCCCTCAAACCCCGGATCCCACCCCTCAGATCCTGGATTCTACCTCCAAACCCTGGATCCTACCCCTCAAACCCTGGATCCTACCTCCAAATCCCAAAACCTAGATCCAAACACTGGATCCTACATCCAAACCCTGGAATCTACCTCCAAATCCTGGATCCTACCCCTCAAACCCCGGATCCTCCCTCCAAACCGCGACCGCAGCACCACTTCCTCTGCCCTGTTGTTTATGGATCATGGATCTGCTGGATCAGGACTGGATCCTCAATTTCTGAGGTCTCCTGGAGATCCCTGGCTGCATCCCTGGGGATCTACATTCGCTCCAGCACAGCCTTGGGACATAAACTGCCGCTCTGAAAGGTTTTCCACCCKATTTAAGCCCTACAAGGCATAAATCCAAGCTCCAGGTGATGCTCCATGCTGGAACGCAGGGAAAAAAAAACAACCCTAAATTGAGGAATTTATATTCCCAAGTGCGGAACCCAGGCTCCTGCTCACAAACCCTGTCAGATTCAGCAACTAAAAAAAGCCACGGATCCAAGAGTGGGCAGCGCCGGGAGGAACCGGAGTCGGGGAAAAGCTTGGGGGTGCTCTGAGGATAAATCTTCCTGGGATCGGGAATCCCAAGCCCGGAGTGACCAGCACATCAACGCCGGCCACATCATGAAATAGGAAATAAACCTTTTAGATCAAAATAGAGAAGGAGCAGCAATAAATGGAACGTTGGGAATGTTGCTCTGCTTCCCAAAAAAGGCACATTTTGATTTTTTTTTCAGAGGTTTTACGGTCGGGCTCAGCAGCCTCTCCTTTTTAATTGAGCAATTCGAGGCGAAATCACCACACAAAACTGGTTAAAATCATCCAAAACTGGTCAAATCCAGGCCCCTGCCCCACTCCAATTTCCCACTGGGAAAATTTGGGTTGTTTTAAAGGAAATGGCTGAGCCTTTCAGGGATTGGGGGAGAAAGAGAGGGAGAGAGGGTTCATGGAGGAGGTTCGATAACAAAACCATTGCTGGTGGGCATGAGCGAAAAAACTGAGAAAGTGCCTAAAAGATGAATAAAATTAATATAACCCAGARCACAGAGAGACAGGAGCTGTTGGATTTGGATCAACACATCCTGGAGAGAGTTTGAGGCCTCAGGTCTGAGATCCAGGGCCGTCAGCGATGGGAATTCCCAATACCAGGAATATTCCCCCTGCCTCAGTTTCCCAGCTGATAAAGGAAGATGATGGAGGGCGGCGCAMGGGTGAAATGTTCGGGTGTCATTAATAAAATTGATAAGGAATAAAATTTAAAAAAATTWAAAAGTAACGAGATAATTCAACTGAAAATGCCRTTAATTGGAGCTTCCTGCCTTCCAGGTGCCCGCAGAAGCTTTCCCTTCCCAGGCACTCAGGAAAGGGCGGTGAATCCAACCCCTCTCCATCCTGGTTTCCTCCTCTCCGCACCACAGGCGATCCAGGTGTCCCTGCAGCGCTGGCAGAGGCGACAGGGACAGCTCTGGATCAGGAATTGCCACTCAAATCATTTATAATTCCTGTTGTGGCACCGCCTGCAGGCCCCGGGTCACCGTGAGAAAGGAGGAATTGTCCCTGCTCCTGGTTTAAACCCACAGAAGAAGGAAAGGGAAGCAAAAACACAGCTGAGATCCCTGGAACGTCCCACCTGAGCTGCTCCCGCTTCCCGAAAACCAACAGGAAACAGCAGCTCCAACACCACACTCCGAACGCTTCCCGAGTCATCGCCGCTCCCAGCGCCCCCGGGGTGGCAGGGACGGGAGAAAAAGCCACAGAGAAAACAGGAATTGCCGGTGCTGGCAGCGGGATCCGGCTCGCTGGAGCATCCTCCCGCTTCCCGAGCCGCATTCCCGCGATTCCTGCCTGCGCTCGGAAGCGCGTTAATGGGTTCRGCACACGTAGGGTGCCAACAGGAGCGCGGCTGCTGCTCAGGAGCGGGAAGGAACGCCCGGATTTCCAGCGGGGCTGGAAGAGCCGGGGGCATTTCCCGGCGGGAACGCGCCTGCAAAAATCCAAGGTGTCATCGTGGAGGCTCGGAGCTCGTCCCCGAAACAGCAGGGAAAGCCGGGAGGATCCAGGTCTCGAATCGGGGTTGGGATGAGCTGAGAGGAAGAGCAGGCAGATGAGAGGTGGCACGGAGGAACAGAGGAACCCCCCAGCCCTCTCCCAGCGCTTCCCGCGCCTCCAAAATCACTCCCGGCGGTTCCTTTTGCAGCCAGACAAAAGATGGGAGCCGACATCGCTGAGCAAACAGGCGGCGGATGAGCAGCGCCGGGCGCGGGCAAAACGCCGCCTCGGGAAGAACCCCGTGATCGGGAAGGGGAAGAGAGGGCAGGAGAGATGCCGAGGCTGATTACGGAGCGGAGTTCATTGTTCATCAGATTGGGATCTGGGCCCCTGCATCGACATCCATCCGCAGGTCGCTTCCTGCCGTCGGTTCTCCCTGGGCGAACAGCGCCAGGATTTAGGGGAAGGCAGACCCAGCGGGGCAAAGCTCTGCCCGGATGGGGCTCGCTGCAAGCAAAGGGCCCTTTCTAAAGAGACCTCTCACTGCCCTGCAGCCCCTTCGGAGCGAACCCAGCCCCCGGCAGGGAGCAGAGCTGCCCTTTCGGGGTGTCAGCACACGAATTGCACAGAGCAGGAATGGTTCCAGGCTTGGGATCTTCTCCGAGCCCAGCTAAGAGCCCCTGTCTTGCTGCCTGAATTTCCCCGAGGATGGAAGGAGAATCTGGGAGGCTCCTACCGAGCAGAAGCCCTCTTGGAAACTCTTACTCTTCTTGGACATGACTCCAAGCACACAGCCCAGATTTTCTGGAGGTTCTCGGCCCTCCTGGCCCAAACCTCAGGTCTGTGTGGACGCCAGAGGAATGTCCCAGGGTTTACAGGGATTGACCAAGCATTCATTCATCTCCAGAAGGCCGGAGCAAGGGGATGGTTCCAGTGGAAATGCTACGTGGATATTTTAACGTACACGGGGCACATGGAAAGTGGAGACCTAGGGTTCTGCCTGATCGGGAGGCAGGACAGGGAGAATGGAGGGATCCCCACGGATTTGGGAGATCACAACTCAGCTGCAGCACCCTGAGCCGTTTTTCCTCTCTGCTTTACCCCAGGCAAAGCGCAGCTRCTCTCACCTGCCTGCTCCGGATCCAGCGCCAGCGGGGGAAGGCAGAACCCGTCCCCTGCGGCACCCCCTGCACCCCGGGAACAAGCCAGGGACACGAGAGGCAGCAGCCCAGCATCCAAAGCAGCTCGTCTGGAAGCCAAAAAATGCAGCCAACTGCACTTCAGCCACCTGTAACCGCGAATGTGTGACACCATCGCTCCTCCCTGTCGCTCTGTCACCAGCAGGACGCCCCTGAAGGSTCCGTTCAGGGCACCACAAAGAGAAAGGGCACGGAGAGGAGGATTCCAGTGCTTCCTATCCCTGCCAGCATCCCAAAGCCCTGCAGAGCTCCGGGAGYAAACCCCAGGGCACAAAGCCAGGTCAGGGGTTACAGACGGGGGGACTCAGGCGTGGGGTACACGGGGTGGGGACACAGCCAAGGCCAGGCGGAACCCGGGGCAAGGCCAGGGGCAGGGGCAGATCTCCACAGCCCTGCTCAGTTATCATTTTTTTCTCTCTTTCTCTCCATCCCAGCAGGATAAGAGAGGAGGAACTCCCAGCCACGGCTGGCGAGGTTGTTCCACTACTCATTTATGCTTGGACGTGGTGCCAATATTTTCCAGCGTGAGTGAGTAAGCCAGAAACAAACCTGCAAGCCCTGCCCTCAGAAGTGGTCCTGCCTGGAGGATGGACACCGAAACTCGCTCAGGAATCTTCTGGCACGACAGAGAGCCTAAAAATCAGCAGGCTGGAAGCTGGGTGCCTCACACATACACACACACACASACAGATGAAATTCCASGGATGSGGTGAGCCAGGTGCCCTCCCATTCCTGCCTCTTCTGTCTGTGTATCCAACTCTTTCTTGGATGTCACTGATGAACTTCTCCAGGGAGGAAGGGATGCTCCAGACTGCAAATCCACTTTGGGATCTCCGTGGCACCGCCGGCGTGCGGCCGCTGGCACGWACTGACCATTACCTAACGGGTGCTGGCACCCAGGGAATCTCTCCAGGCTTTTCCCGGCCTCTGCACTGACCCGCAGCCCCCGCAGAGCCTCGTGAGGCTGGGAAACAAGACTCTGCCTGCCAGAGTCAGTCAGCTCACCACAGCTCAGCCCTGGGCGTTGCTACACGCTCAGACCCACATCCCACACCGGCCCCAGCGCCACCGAGGAGGGAGTTAATCAACCCCGCTTCCCGGCAGGGCCCCGTCCGAAGGCACTTTCCCTTTCACGAATCCCATCCAGGGGCTCCGGCTTTCCTCCCGCTGCTTGTTCGAAGCTTTCCCCCTTCGGGCACCTTCCCCGGCCCCGGCACACGCATCGCATCGCATCTCAGCGCTCACGCGCTCGGCGCACGGCACAAAACCCAGCGCCAGCGGCCCCAGGCCTGACCCCGATTCCCTGCTCCTTTCCAAGCCGCTGCCACCGTTGTGCCAACACGCTCAGCCCGGGCTGTTTTCACGGAAAGACGAGCCGGGCTCTTAAAACCTGATTTTTCAGGARGTAGCGCTGGCAGGGAAGGGAGGGCAGCTCTCCCCAGGGCTGTGTGGGGACGAGGAGGGGGACAGGGCGAGTCCTCCACAGCCCTGGGAACTCGCCAGAGCAACAGGCAGCGCTGGAGAGATGCMGCCGATGGGGACGGCCACCAAAAACGGCAGCGCCGGGGGAACGCCGAGCTGCCAGCCCGGGGCACGGCGCCCTCCCGAGCCACGGACCCACCGGGCAGACCCCGCGTGTCACCCCCGGGAGCTTCCACACCGGAAGGGCCCCCCCCGGCCCTTCACAGCGGGACCCGCGCCAGGGGTGCCTATCGAAGTCGATAGCAAGYGAAGGGCTGACCGGGGCTCCCCTAAAGCAGGTTTAGGACCGAAAYGCGCGCAGGAATCTCCCGCAGCGAGGAGCAGGCAGGAATGAATCCGTACCGACCTGAACCCTCTCTCCCCGCGCCTTCAACTTCGGCTCTGCCCTCCCCTCGCGCTTTCTGCCCCAGCGGTCCCRAGGGCAGCGGCCRGAGGGGCCGGAGGGGCCGGGGGGGGCGGGCAGGGACCCCCGGCCCGGCCCGCGGTCAGCCCGCACTCACCGGCCGCCGAGCAGGGCGCTCTCCCTCCTGCCGCGTCCCTTCCTCCTTCCTGCCGGCTCCGGGGCAGAGCAGGGGCGGTGCTGCGGGAGCCGCTCCGGGAACGGCCGCGAGCGGGGCCGGGCTGGAGGCGCAGCGGGGCGGGAGCGCCGCCGGGGCCGGGGCCGGAGCAGGGGGAGCAGCAGCGATGTCGGTGCCGGTGCCGGAGCAAGGGGAGCAGGAGCGGTGCCGGTACCGGAGCAGGGGGAGCAGCAGCGATGCCGGTGCCGGTGCCGGAGCAAGGGGAGCAGGAGCGGTGCCGGTACCGGAGCAGGGGGAGCAGCAGCGATGCCGGTGCCGGTACCGGAGCAGGGGGAGCAGGAGCAGGGCCGGTGCCGGAGCAGGAGAGGGTTAGAGCTGTGCCGGTGCCAGTGCCGGAGCAGGGGGAGCAGCAGCGGTGCCGGTGCCGGAGGAGGAGAGGGTTAGAGCGGTGCCGGTGCCGGATCCGATGCGGTGCCGGTGCCGGAGCAGGGGGAGCAGCAGCAGTGCCGGTACCGGGGCAAGGGGGAGCAGCAGCGGCGCCGGTACCGGAGCGGGGGGAGCAGCAGCGGTGCCGGTACCGGGGCAAGGGTGAGCAGCAGCGGTGCCGGTACCGGAGCAGCGGTAGCTGAAGCGGTGCCGGTGCCGGTACCGGAGCAGGGGAGCAGCGGCGGTGCCGGGGGCGGTGCGGGCGCGGCGCGGGACCCGGCGCGGTGCGGGAGCGCTGCCGGCGCTCGGCTCCGTGCGGCGCTGGCTCCTCCCCGCCGCAGCCCCGGGATAAGGAGCCCGCTCGGCCCCGCCGGCCCGGGCAGCAGCCGCGCACGGACACGCGGACACGCGGACACGCGGACACAGATCACGGCCGTTCCCTCCCGGAGCTCTTCCTGCTCGCCCTCGGGGCTCTTGGCAGATGCGTGGGAGCGGGGGCAGCGCGGCCGGCGGGACCGTGGGGGTTTCAGCCCCGTCACCGCGCTGGGGCTGCGAGTTCAGCGGCGGCTCCACCATCCATTCCGGCTCCTTGTTGTCTTATACTTAGTCTAACGTTCCGGGTTTGCCAAAAATAGAGCAGGCGTGGAAATAAATCAGGCCGASTGGAGGTGCCAACATTGTCTGTCTGGAGCTAATTAATATCTTATAGCCTCGGCTATATTAATCCTCGCCGTCCYTCCGCGCGCCGCCCTGTCTGTCGGCAGAGGTTTTGGGATGAGCGGGGTTTGTGCCGAAATCTGGGGGAAGGGCAGGAGGTTCGGCGTGGTGGGGGAGGGCGGGGAGGTGCCAGCAGGACCCCCGGGCAGGGAAGGCACAAAATCCATCCCCACGGAGCGTGGGGAGCGGGAACACGGACGACGCGGCAGGGCTGGTGAGGAGGGAAGGGGACACAAATTGTCAGGGGGGAAATCCTGCTGGAGGAAGCATTTAGGGTCTTCCTTCCAGACGTGGAGATTCCACAAGAAAACCATCCAGAAGACAAAAATCTGGGCTTCCTTGGCCGTGCTGCTGCCAGAACTCCTTTTTTCCCTTTTCCCTGTTGAACGTGGGAGTCTGGCTGGATTTGCTGACTCTCATCTCTTATCTTAGAACCACCGGGCTTGCCGGGAGACACCTCGGGGAGTGGGGAGGCGGCTCCCAGATGGCCTGGCAGAAGCGTAAACACTGAGCCCCCGAGCAGGAAAGGGATGTTTTTCCAGGATCCCTCTTCTTTGTTCGCTTTAGCCCGTCCCGTGGCAACACCCAGGCCGGACCTGAGGCCCTCAGCGATGTCTGAGTGCCCCGGGARTGGGGTAAAACCTCCAAGAGCAGCTCTTCAACAGGAGCTGAGCCCTGTCCGAGCACACGGGGCCGAACGAGGGGCTCGGAACTGGAACTGCCCCTCCAGAAGCAGGTGGGGGGTTCAATATTGAGGCACAGGGACCCAGCTGGGACTTTGCAGCAGGGGTGAGACCCCATTCTYGGGGACACAGGGACAGCAGCTCATTTTTCACCTGCATCTCACTGGGATTTACGTTCTTTGGTCCGTAGGGCTCCGGGGATGGGGGGAGGAAAGGGGGGGGACCCAGGGCCGTGATGTGACGTCCAGGGCCGCGATGCGATGTCCAGCCTGGCTCCTGGCTCGTGGGGACRCCTGCCCTCCCCTCACCCCTGGTCAATGAGTACCTGGTCATGTGGGCTGCACACTCAGCTCCCTGTGAGTGGTCATCACGCTCCCTTCCCGCTGCTGCCTGCACAAATGGGCAGGTTTGGGGTGTTTATTTTTCCACATCCCAGGCTCTGGCACGGCTCTGACTTCCACATTCACGCGTCTCCCCTGCTCAGAGGGGAGATGTCCCCCGAGGGGGAGGAGATGTCTGGAGCCATTCCCAGCACAACAACTGCTGCCACACCCCCCATACCGCAGCTCTGGGGCCACCTGGCACCGCACATCCAGAAAAGCAAAATAGATCCCCGGGAAAAGCCCTGGCAAATCAAGGAGAAGCCCCCCCGAACCGGAGCCGGACGGAAAAACCACGAAGAGAACGCGACGGGCGGAGGGCAGGAACGCTCCGAGCAAYCCGGGGACGGAGGCAAGGGCTCGGTGCTCGTGTCACACGAGCTGCTCGTCCGTGCGGAACATTCCTCAYGAACATAAATTACAATAATCAACATGCCAGGCATGGCTGCGAGCCTGACAGGGACGGCTCCGGAGGAGGATGCGGAGAGGGAAAGCCCCGCGGCTGCTGCAGCCAGAGGGGATTCCTGTTCCGGGGCCGGAGAGGAGGGGAGGGAAGGCATCGCCCTGCGAYGGATGGTCCCCGGCACGGGGGACAGGAGCGCGTCTGATGTGGGATAACGAGGCTGCTCACGGGGCTGGGGCCGCTCCCCCGGTGAAATCCCAAAGCAGAGCGTCCCTCGCGTGCCCCGGGAAGGGCTGAGGTCGCTGGGGTTGAGCTCGGCACCCACCTGAGAAGCCTCCGCCGTCCCCGCCTTTGCGAGGCAGAGCCTCGGGGCAGTTTCCGAGCGTGCCAGMGCAATGGCTGAGCAGGAGGCAGACGAAAGCGCTGGGGGGGTTGTGAGCTTTTTCTAGAATTACTTTGCATTCTGGGCTTGTTTTTTTTCCCTTTCGTGTGGTCACGGTGCGGTCACAGACCCTCCCGGAGAGCCGGGGGAGATCAGGGGTGAAGATGGGCTCGTTGCKGTCACCTCGGCTCACGCCGGGGGAGACTCTGCCCAGCAAATCCTCCTCCTTCTCCCGGTGTATTCCACTCTAGGAATAGTTACACAGCTCCCGGTGGGTCCCYTGCCCGGGGCAGCCAGAGGAGCGCTGGGTCTGAGCCCACAGCTGCTCTCCCTTTTGCTATAAATCGTGGTTTTTTGGGGACACTCGGGTTGTGCTTCCTCACTCGGGCGTCTCCTGTCACCTCCCTGCGCGCAGCACCTCGGCCCAGGAGGGGGGAGAAGGAGGAGCTGGGAAGCAGAAGAGCCTTCAGCGGGCAGGGAGGGCTGGCAGGCACCTGGATGCGTTATCCAAAGGGGCACGGCTGGCTGGGAGCCGTATCCAAGCGGGAATGTGCCACACATCACCCGAGCTCTCCCTGCCGTTGGCACGGTTCTGGGATTTCCTCGTGGAAGAAGCAATCCTGTTTCTGCTCCRCACCAGGAGATCACTCACCCTCTTCCGCCCGCCTGAAAAACCATCCCCGAACACCCCAATGTGGGCTCCTTCCCAAATCCAGGGGTGAGTGGTTCCCGTGCTCCAAGGGCTGCGAGCGGGATGCGGGCGGGAGCGCCTGCCAGGAGCGACAGGGAACGCTGCAGCATCCCGAACAGCACCTCAATCCCTCTCCCGAGGGGTTTGCCATGGCTTCTCCTCTCCAGAACCTTCCCTGCCGGCACGCAGCGCTGCAGGGATGGGAGAGGGACGGCAGGACGGCGAGGAATCGCCACGGCAATCCCAGCCCCACGTCTCGGGGTCCGAGAATCCGGTGTGCGCCCCTTGTCCCCGTCCAAAGCTGCCCGAGGACAGGGATACGGGAATGCCGAGGGGGCTGCCGTGGAGCGAGAGCCCAGGCCGTGCCTGCCCCGGGCGCGCTCCCCGCGTGGCTCCCGGCCAGGCGCATTAAATCCTCCGCTTCTCCCTCACGCGGTGAGGCCCCRGAGGGGACACCGCAGCCAGCCCCGGGTGCTGGGTCTGGGAGAGAGGCGGGGGCAGAGCCCGGGGAGCGGGGACAGCCGGAGGAGGGGAGCAGAGCAGCTCAGGCTGAGCAGAGGTGACAGCCGTGTCACGGGGGGGAGGGAGCAGCCCATCCCCTGTTACAGCAAAGCGTCCTTTGGTGTGAAACCCCCGAATTTTTGGTGTGAGAACGCCGAATTTTTGCTGTCAGCTGCTGGCCCCCATTTAATACCCATCCCCAGAGCGGGGGGCAGCCCTGGCACTCATCCCAGAGCATCCCAGAGAGGCAGGAGCTCACCTGCACAGCCCCCAGGCTGCAGGGGAGACCGAACCCACTGAGTGACGACACTGAGGCCCAGTAAGAACCAGTTCAGAACCTCCAAACCCTGCCGCACCCAGCAGGCATCACTGTGTCCCTGGGGAGAGGGCCAGAGCCCCAGCTCGCASCCCAGAGCTCTCCTGGGAGAGCCCCGGACACGGCCAGCAAGCGCGGAAAGTCGATTCGACCTGACAGCTCCGCCTGAAGCTGCAGGGAAATGGCAGCAGCAGGAACGTGCCTGACTCCTCCAGGAAGCACAGGTCAGCTCCAGGAGGGGTTCGCCCGTTTTCCAGCTCCTCCATCCCCAGCCGGAGCAGCTCCCAGGCACGTTTTGGCCGGCGCTGGGCTCACATGGCCTCCCATGTGTGCTGCTCCCGGGAGAGCGGCCCCGGAGCTCCGCGGGGAGCATTTCCCAGCCGCTGCGTCCCGATAGGAGCGCGGGCACCGAGTCATGGAAAGAAAAATGTGCTCGATGCCTCCTCCCCTGCTCTGCCCGTCCCCCCCCGCCGGGTGCTCAGGCAGAGATGCAGGAATCGCCGCCTGGAGAGCAGCAATCGGGGAAAACYGGGAAAAATGGGGCCGTGCTCCAGTGCCCAGCCCAGGAAATGCACCTGGTGCTGCCACGGGGAGGGCAGTGCCGCGTCCGTGCACGGGGCTGACGAGGGGGGAGATGCTCTGATTTAACAACAACCTCCCCCAAATTATATCCCTGGTGGGTGTTTGTAACCCCACGGAGTCAGGAAATGTCGATCGTAAACCCAGAGAGCAGTTTGGGTTGGGAGGGAGCTTCCCACCCTTCCACCATCCCAGGGTGCTCCAACCCGGCCTGGGACACCCCCAGGGTTGGGGCAGCCACAGCTTCTCTGGGAATTCCATTCCAGGCCCTCCCCACCCTCACAGGGAAGATTTTTTCCCTAATATCCAATCTAACCCAACTCTCGCAGTTCGAAGCCATTCCCCCTTGTCCTGCCACTCCCAAGATGGGCAGGACAAGAGGATTATGGTTATTCCCGTTTCACAGGTGGGTGAATTGAGGAAAGGGAGAAATGAGGACAAGTTCCGATCCCTCTGTGCTTGTCCCAGAGCTGAGGGAGTTCCTCAGGCTCTCCCTGCCCAGAACACTGCAGGTTGCTCTCGTCCCACACAGGATTTGGCTCTCTGGGAACCCCAAATCACGCTGAAACCACCGGGAATCACCGAGTTAACAACCTCAGCGCTGTGAGGACACAAAGTCCCCGTCCCCAAAGCGCCCGGCACTGCTGACCGCGGCGACCACGGGGACGACCGCACACCGGTGAATCCGRCAGCATCTCCTCTGCCTTGCGCCCGCGGAGCGTCACCATAACAACGGCTCCACCAATCCACGCCGGAGATCCGGGCCCTTAGCAACCGCGAGCTGCCAAATCGCAAAAAACAAAGTCGAAAAACGTGCGCAAAGTCTTTTCCTTCCACGGCCCTGCTGGGAGCGCGCGGAGCCGCAGCAGCGCGGGCAAAGCCAGGAGAACGCTCCACACACCACAGATCCCGAAAACTCGTGCCCCACAAGGTGCCAAAGCATCCCTGGCCCTGCCCGTGGTGCCGCTGGAGGAGGGGGTTGGCCTCTGTTGTTGGCGTTTCGCTGCGTGGTGCCCCCTCCTTCACGCGGCAGAGAGGGCACACCCTGATGGTCACCCCTGATGGTCACCCCTGATGGTCACCCAGCCCCGGGACCTGCGGGAACTGCTTTGCCCGGCTGTTTCCCGGTGGATTTCCCCGGGGGGTTAAACCGCCTCGGCCCCGCTGCCCTTCCAAAGGAGCCGGCGGAGTTTGCCCCCGAGCGACCCTTGTCCCCCGCCACCCCGCGGGGAGGAGATAAGCTGTTTGTCAGGGCACAATCCGCCTCTCCCGCTGACTCACGGACCAGCTTCCCCTTCCCGGGAGGCTCGCGGGGTGAGCTGGAGGCCGCACCCTCCGTGCCGCCCGYGGGGAAGGGCCGGGCGAGCGCGCCCGGCTCCGGGCTGCTTCCTGCCGGGAGCGACGAGCGCCGGGGTTAAAGTTCTGCGGGGAAACGTGTCCGAGCACACCCAGCAGGTGCTTCTCCTCCCCTGCGTGCGCCAAACACGGCGGCAAAAGGGCCTGGTGCTTTCCCGCTGGCGCAAACTGGGGAGTGCCTGCTTGGGTCGGGACCGGGAACACGCAGGGACGGAGAGCAGGGCACAAATGGGTGTTTTCCAGCCCAAACCAGCCAGGCCGCTGTTAGCAGGAGGCCATCCTGTGGTCTAGGAGGTCTGGCTGGAGGATGATTAGGACTTTTCCACGGGTGGGTGGGTGGGTGGATGGAGCAGGAGGAGCTGTTCTGCCAGCGCAGCTCGGGTGGCACCACAAAGGGACTCCCTCACTGCTGGCTGGCGCCGCCTCGGGATGCTCAGCCAGGGTTTGCTGCCTGACTCGCAGCCTGGCAGCTATTCCCAGCSCAGAGGAGGAATCCAGCCCAGCTCTGGCTTCCTAAAAACATCGGTGCAGGCACAGACTTCAGCAGGCGTTAGAGGGATGATGAACGTGAGGRCATCTCCCCAAAAAGAGAGCCAGGGACGGGCTCGGACCGCAGCGCCGGGCACGGGAACGGTGGAGCGCTGAGGAAAAACCCCTGGGATGGGCCCAGGAAAGGTGCYGGGCTGAGCCGGGAGCGGAGCTGGTGAAATCCCACCTTCATCCCAGCGCTTGTGCCAGCCGAGCTCGTGGTGTCTGGGAGCTCCTCCGGCCCACGCGGGGCTGCCGAGGCTGCTGGAGCTGCTGTTTGCCCCCACACCGCCTCCCCTCGCGTCTGACATCCCCCACCTCTGCTGCCATCGTTAGGGAACGGGAGCAGATGGCAGCGGCGTCGGCTGGGAAGAGGGGAAGTCYCTCCGGCAGCTGCCGCTCGCTGCGTGCCAGCCCTTCCCTCTGGGCAGGGGCAGCTCGGGGGAAGCTGCCGGGGCCGGGAGCGGCCCCAAAAGCCTCTCAGCTGCGAGCTGGGGGCTGGGGGAGGGCGCCAGGGACGCGGCGGGCACGGGCGGTGACCCACAGGGTGGTCAGAGACAGAGCAGCAGAGAAACCTCGGGGTTCCCCTTCCCTGCTGCCCCCGAGCCCCTGTGCGCCTCGGGGTCAGCTCCTGTCCTCATCCCAACGCTGCTCCGGGCTCCTCCCTCCCTGGGGGAACGCTCCCAGGCTGCTCTGTGCTGTTTGTCCCCAAAAAAACAAGGAACCCAACTGGCTGGAGCAGGCGGGGCGGCGAGGACCTTGCCCCTTGCCTCCCTCYCTGCGAGCAAACACAGCGTGACAGCAGCAAAGGGCACCGAAATTCCTGCGGGTCGGAGCTGGCACGGCCCCGCAGCACCGGCAGCATTCCAGGGAAAAGCCTGGGCRCCCCGGGGGTCGCACGAAGCACCGGGGCTGCTGTGGGTGGGCAGGGGAGGGGAAACCACCGATGCCTGAGCTCTCTCGGCATCTCCCAGGAGCTGAGGCAGCCCCCAGGCTGCATGGAGCCCGGATCCGGGCTGGGATGGAGCGGTGACCGGGAAGGACGAGGGACAATCGGCCGTGACTCGGAACGAGGGCTGAGGGACACCGAGCCGAGGGACAAACCCTGCTCCCGGCCCTGTCACCTGAGCCCGCATGGAAGCACCGGGCGGGTCCTGCCAGGTCACAGCAGCAGCTCCTGGGGAGCACCTGGATACCCGTGCTGGCCCTCCCGGGAAAGCTGCACGGAGCTGCCACATCCTGAGGGTCCGGGAATTCTGTTTAGGGGAGGGAAAAGAGGGAGCCAGTCATGTGAGGATGTGTCAGGGAGCAGCAGGGATAGGCTGGAGATCAGGAAAAGGTCCAAAGGTTCTTCCCCCAGAGGGTGGTGGGCGCTGAACGGGRTCCCCAGGGAATGGGCACGGCCCCRGAGCTSCAGGAGCGTTTGGACAACGCTCCCAGGCCGGGGTGGGATTTTGGGGTGTTTGTGCAGGGCCTGGAGTTGGACTGGATGATCCCTGTGGGTCATCCAGYGAAGGATATTCCGTGGTTTTATGATCCCTCCAGGATGTTTGGGGTCCAGAAGTTACACAAACGGCACCGAGCGGCCCCACATGGAGCAGGCACGGGGGGTCCGGGGCCTGGCACTGCCCCCGAGCTCCTTCTGCTCGGAGGAGCGGGACACCAGGCGTTTTTCCCTGGATAGTGGAACATCCGGTTATCATGGATAACTTTYCCTGGAGAAGGGGCTTTTTCCCTGCGTCCCCGCTTGATCCGTCCGCGGCTCCTTTCTCCGCCCCTCCGCTCCCCGTGCCCCGCTCCGGGCCCACGCCGCCCATTCCCAGCCCCGCGGGGATCGCCGCAGTTTTTGGAAAATGCTTCCACCTCGTGGCCCTCTGGAGAAACGCCTGCCTGGGAGACGCCGGGAATGCTCCCGGAAAACCCAGCCGGGCGGAACCGCGGCCGTGCCGCCCTCTCTGCTGGCCCTGCTGCCCTCACCCCGGCCGGGGCTGGGGTGACCAGAGCCTCCGGGGACCAGCGCTGGCGCATCCCATGGGATGAGAGCTGAGGAGGAGCTGGAGGAACCCATGGTCTGTCCAACCCCAGTCCTCCCAGTCCTCCCAGTGCACCAGTGCTCACGCCAGCGCTGCCGACCCCGTCCTGCCAGGGGACAGCACCGCCACCGCCGCTCCCCCTCCAAAACCTGTCCGTGCAGGCCCCTGGGGTGTGGAAAAAGTGGAAAAGCCTCGGTGGGAAGCGCCAGGCACCTCGTGGCGCTCGGGGCTTCGCCGCGAAGTGTTCCCCGTGCCGTGGGGAATGCTGCAGGGAAAGGGGGTCACATCCCCGTGGGCGTCCCTGTCCCAGTCCTGCCACCGGCACAGTGTGAACTGCTGGGAAAGGCTCTTCTGCTCCGCAGGGGGAGATTCCCGGTCTCCAACAACCCAGGAAAACACCATCAGCTTTCACACAGGCCTGCCGGGACACAGAGGTTTCATGGAATCCCAGGATCCCAGAATGGTTTGGGTTGGAAGGGACCGTAAAGATCGCTCAGTTCCACCCCATCATGGGCAGGGACCCCTTCCACTCTCCCAGGGTGCTCCAAGCCCCGTCCAACCTGGCCTTGGACGCTTCCAGGGATGGGGCAGCCACACAAAATTAATGGAAGGAATTCCCTGGTGGCATCTGCTGTCCCAAGGATCCCTCTCTGCCCRAACAGAGGCGAATGGTGTTTGCTGGCAGCGAGCAGGACTCGGCTTTGGTTTGTAACATAAAACCACCACATTTTTAGCAGTTTTTTGCCRCTCTTAAAAAACAAAACCCGTGAAGACGCCAAGCCCGTTTGCCRCGCTCCTTATTTGCACAAACACCCCGGGATTGTTCCCTCCGGTGCCGGAGAGAGGAGCAGGGCGCTCCGGGGACGCCGTAGCGGGATCAGGGGTGGGAAGCGCCCGCACATCCCCCCCACAGCCCACCCACGGGGGGCTCCCCCTCGCCGATCCCGCCAGGATGCCTCCAGGGGACACCTCCGGGCTGCTCCGTGCCCGCTCGTGCTCGCACCGTCCSCGGCCCCGCCGCAGCTCGAGGAGCGTGCGGAGCGGAAGCGATTCCCGTGAGGAATCGGGAATTTACCCAGCGGAGCCGTCGGAGGGGTGGACTGATTTCTCGCSGAATAAAGGACCTCGAATTTTTGCAGGAAAAGAGGTTTTGGCTGCGGTGGAAGCTTTCCCAGCAGGACCCCGAGCGCAGCTCGGCAGCTCCACTGGTGTTTGCAGGGAGCCTGGGGAGAGCAGCCCTGCAGAAAACCTGGATTTTTCCCGGGTTTTAAGCATTTCACTTGGCAAGGCCAATCCTGCGCAGGGGCTGACAGGTAACAGGTAGGGTTAGGAAAAGGGGGGATRGCCGGGCTCCTCTTCCCGGGATCTCACCTGCCACAACGCGGSAAGAGGCAGCTTTAAAGGCAGGCGGGACTCAGCTCCCGCTCTCCTGGCCGCGGCTCAAACCAAGCGCTCCCGGCTAATGAGCAGGAAGTCGGGAGCGGTGGGATCGGGAAGCGCTTTGTCCAGCCCATACGGACACTTGGCACGCCGGGACCTGCCGGGGGTTAATCAAAGGCCTGCTCGAGCGCCGCGAGGAACCTGCCAGTCGCCACACGAGCCGCCGCGCCGAGGAAATTAAAAAATCAGGCACCATATGCCGCGCATCCCCGGGAGGGAGCGGAGCGTCGGGAGAGGCGTCCGCATCTGCCCGGGGCAGGTGCGCTCCGAGCCGCGGGGGGGGAGCAGCCCCCGCCGTAAAGGGACGGCTTCCCGTGGAGTTGAGGCCCCCGGGATAACGCGGCTCCTTCCCTGGGGTTCATCCCYYYGGGATAAAGGGAATCCTTCCCATGGGTTCATCCCCCCGCGATAAAGGGAATCCTTCCCATGGGTTCATCCCCCGCCCTAAAGGGACTCCTTTCCCCCGAGTTCATCCCCCACGATAAAGGGACTCCTTTTCATAGGTTCATCCCCTCGGGATAAAGGGAATCCTTCCCATGGGTTCATCCCCCGACATAAAAGGACTGCTTCCCGTGGGTTCGTCCCCTCGGGATAACGTGACTCGTTCTCCAGGGTTATCCCCCCCAATAACGCCCCTCCTCCAAGGGTTATCCCCCTCAACAACGCGACTCCTTCTCCCGGAGCTCATCCCCCTCCACAACTCCCCTCTTTCCCCAGGGTTGTGTCCCCCAACACCGCCCCTACTTCCCCAGGGTTATCCCCCTCCAACACTGCTCCTCCTTCCCAGGGTTATCCCCCCCAACACCGCCTCTCCTTCCCCAGGGTTATCCCCCTCAATAACGCGACTCCTTCCCCGGGGTTCATCCACCCGGGATAATGCGACTGCTTCCCCAGGGTTATCCCCCTCCATAACTCCCCTCCTTCCCCAGGGTTATCCCCCCTCAACAACTCGACTCCTTCTCCCGGAGCTCATCCCCCTGGGATAACGCGACTCCTTCCCCAGGGTTCTCCCGCTCCTCCCGCTCCTCCCCGGCCCCGAGCGGGGCAGGCCGGTGCCGGGGAGCCGAGGGGATGCGAGGGGAAGGATGACACACGCTGGGCCCAGCCCAGCGGCAGAGCAGCCGGCGAGGCAGAGCCAATGGCTGCCTTTCAYGCTCAGTGAGTCCGTCCACCTCCGCCCCCCCTCGAGTCCTTAAGTTGCCGCTTTTCCCTCCCTCGGCGAGCGGAGCAGGGATGCTGCTCAGCGGGAACAGAAGGCAGGGCCCGCYGACACGGAGCCGGCGCGGACGCCGAGCCCGCCAGGGCCGGCTGCCGACACAGGTACGAGCCTTCCGGGGCGGGGGATCCGGCGGCGATCACGTTTGGGATGCAAACTCGGAGCAGACTTTCGTTTTCCAGCAGGGGGAAGATGGAAATCTGGCTCCCTCGGAATGATTCATCCCCCCCCCCCCGCCCCTTTCTCTTCCCACCGCCGCCACCTCCCCTCCCCCTGCGTGCCGTCCCCGGCCCTCCCGGCACAAACACTCCTCTCCGGCTGGGGGCTTTCCTTTTGGGGTCTGGGTGCTCCCCAGGACGGGGAGGTCCCCGCGGGCTGGGTGGGCTCCGGCCCCGGGGCGCGGTCGGGATGGCTCCTGCCGGGGATCCCGGCTGGTAAATCCATCCCTGGGGAGCCGGCGCTGCCCTGCTCGGCCCTCGGGAAGCATCCGGGGGGCTCCCCCAGTCGGGTTCTCCTCCCTGACAAGTGTCTGGCACCCGGCATTCCCGGGAGAAGGAGGGAAGGGGAGGGGAAGCGGTGAAACGGGGGCACGGCAGAGTCGAGCTTCCCTCTCCAGGGGTTTTATGCTCAAAGAGGACCCTGAGCCAGCGCTGCGTCGATGTCACCCGTGTCCCCTGCCCCGAGCCGGTCTGGGGAGAGGGCAGGCAGAGGTCTGGCTGCGGGGATGCCTTTTCCAGGCGCTGTTTGTGGTCGTGCCAGCCCCGCTGGCTGTGCTGGGGGAGATCCTCTGCTTTTCCTGGAGCGTATCCAACCTCCTGCTCGGCTGCTGCAGCCGGGGGGTCCCCGACACACAGCCGGGGGGCACCCGAGGGAGGCGGAGGTGACCAACCCCTGGTCTGGCGGCAGAGCAAAGTGGCTTCTCTCGCGGTTCCGTGTGGGAGGCGTTCGGGGCTTGCTGCTCCCGGGATTTCGGCGCGATTTGTTCTCACGCTGCTTCCTCAGGGCGATTAAAAACCAGGGCAGTTGTGGGGATCCCCCAGCCGGGGATGGCAGGGTCTGCCCGCCCCGTGGGGAGCTCGGGAGAACTTTTTGCGGTCTCGGGAAGAGGAGACGAGCCAGCGCGCGCGTTCCCTGGGCTCGGCTTTGCCCTGGATGGGCGCGGGGCGGGTGCCGAGCCAGGGCTGCTCTCGGCGTCCCCAGTTTCCCTTTTTCCACCCTCGGGGCCGGCTCCTGTGGCTGTGCCGGTGGAAATGTTGTCTAACACATCCTTCCCGGACGCGATGCCATCAGGTGGCGCTTGGGAATAGGCAGCGTCGCCGCGGGAGTTTGGAGAGGGAGCACTTGTTGCTGTGAGCTGCACGTGGCACGGGGAACGGGGAAATGGGGCACCCAGAGCCCCTGTGACACAGGGAACAGGGACACGGGGCACCCAGAGTCCCTGGGAGCTGTACCTGGCACAGGGAATGGGAAAATGGGGTCCCAGAGTCCCTCTGAGCTGCACATGGGACAGAGAACGGGGAAATGGGGCACCCAGAGCCCCTGTGACACAGGGAACAGGGGAATGGGGCACCTACAGGCCCTCTGAGCTGCTCATGGCACAGGGAATGAGGACGTGGGGCACCCAGAGCCCCTGTGACACAGGGAATGGGAAATGGGACACCCAGAGCCCCTCTGATCTGCTCATGGCCCAGAGAACGGGGAAATGGGGCACCCAGAGCCCTTGTGACACAGCGAACAGGGAAATGGGGCACCCAGAGCCCCTGTGACACAGGGAACAGGGGAATGGGGCACCTACAGGCCCTCTGAGCTGCTCATGGCACAGGGAACGGGGAAATGGGGTTCCAGAGCCCCTCTGAGCTGCTCATGGCACAGGGAACAGGGACATGGGGCACCCAGAGCCCCTGGTCACCCACACTCACACCTCCAAAGGTGACACAGAAAGGCAGAGAAGACTCTCGCTGGGAGGGATGTGCAGAGCAGGCAGAGCTGTGGAGACGGCAGGATAAGCATGGGAAGCTTTTSCTCTCGGTTTTGGCACCCAAACCCCTTGATTTTAATTACAGACCCTTTCGGATTTAGCCTCGCCCGGCGTGTGACTCCAGCCCCGTCGCCTCACCTGGTGTCACACCCAGGGTGCCACAGGTCCCCGGAGGAGGCTGCCCGAGTTCCTGTGCACTCTGGAGAGCTTTCGTCCTCTCGGGAACATTTTTATGGCCAGCCAGATGCGCGGAGCAGAATGTTCCCCTCTTGCCTCACAAAGCTCCCGCGTGGGGCTGCCCCAACCCTTACAAAACCAGCCCGAGCCATCCCGAAGGGCCGAGCAGAGCCGGGATTGGGAACTACCCATCCCAGGGCACTTTGTGGAGTTCACCAGGAGAATCCAGACACAGCAAAGCCCCCCCCCAGGCCGGGAATGGCGGTGGGAACACGGAGCGAGGCGCGGGTCACCCGCTCCATCCCAAATCCCACCTCCACCGTCCCCGGGGCTCGGGAACAGCAGCCGGGACTGAGGCAGCTGGACACTGCYGGAGCTGCTCAGCGCTTCCAGCGGCAGCCAGGGTTTGTGACCCCCCCAGGACACGGCCCCGGGCTCAGCCCAGCCCTCCTTCCCTCAAGGATAATCCTCCCGCTGCCTCCACGGCCCGGGCGGCTCGGCAGGACAAAGAGGAGCATTGTGGCTGATAACGCTCGGGGACACGAGCTGTTCCCACAGATCCCGAGCCCGACGACATTCCCGCAGCTCGGCTGAGGTGTGCAGGGAGCAGGCAGAGCTGAGGAAAGGAAAGAGCTGCTCGGACTAAACACGAGCCGGGGTTTGCATCCCGGTTGGCTCAGCTACTCCCGGMGCGGCTCCCACGCGGAGACACGACCCGCGGGAGGGATCCCAGCTCGGAGACAGGGCAAGGAGAGGGGGGACCYGGGCTCGGGAGGCTGCGGCAGCGCCCGAACCAGCACCTTTCGGTGCCCTCGGTGCGCTGCGAACGGCGGGATCGGCCCGGCTCGGCTCCGGGAAGCGCATCCCGCGGGTGGGAGAGGCCGCGGCGCGGCCCGGGCTCTCCCTGGAGCCGCCGATCGCGGCGGCAGCGCCGGCTCCGGCGCAGGGGAGCACGTCCCCCGTTAATCAGCATTTAATTAAAGGACATGCTGACATTTGGAAATCAGAAACGAGTCTCCTGTGTGGGCTGCCTCTCTCCGCCGCTCGCCTCTTCTCTGAATCACTCCCTGACATTTTGCCAGATTAGGATGTGACTCCCTCTCTCTCTTTCTCTCTCTCTCTCTCTCTCTCTGCTTCCTTGTAAAAATAAATTGAGAAGGAGACGCGAAATCACGTCTGCTCCTCAGGGATGAGACGGAGGGGACGGGGAACAGCTCCCGTGATTCCCGGGGATACAGCGGTGTCCCACAAAGCCCCCGACGTGGGGCGGGTTTTCTGCCCCACAGGGATGCTGGGGCGGGGGGTTCTCCCCTTGCTGGCCTGGGGCGAGTGGTTCTGCCTCTCGGAAACCACCCAGGGAGCCCTCGGGCACCTCAGGGCTCCCACCGGCCCGGGGATGGAGTCCCGGCAGCGGCTGGACCCCTGGAGATCCCTGGGTGGGGCGGGAGGGAAGGACTGGGGAGACCAGGCTGGGAGCAGGAGGGCTGAGCCCTGGCAAGGGGGGGACACACACGACACCCCCGACCCCGCAGCTGGGCCGGGGGGGGGTCCTGTCCCCGCGTACCCCCAGGTGGGATCCCCCTTTGCCCTCACATTTGGACTCACCCCCCCAATCCTCGGCGTGAGCCCCCACGTGTCCCCCCCCCGTGTATTCTCTGTTTCTCCATGTTCCCCCGTGTCCCCCCTGTGTCCTCCCCTGTGTCCCCCTCGTGTCCCCCC
>JACAXG010000148.1:8213-23825 GCA_018881555.1 Amblyornis subalaris | reverse complement strand
GGGGGAACCCTCGCCGCTCGCTTCCCCTCGGCTGCTCATTTCAGCCTTCTTTCGAGCAGAAATTACTCACATTAATCAGGAGCGGGAACGCGCTCGCAGCCGCGCGGATTTGGCAGCGCGGAATCGAATTCCGTCGGCGGCAGCGGGAGGAAGGGAGGCCRGAGCTGCTGCGCGCCGCCTGACGGAGCGGCTGCCGGGGGAAATCGGATCCCSAAGCGCCCCGAAATCCATCTCCCCTTTAAAAAGGCGCCGGGAGATCTCCGTGACAAATGAGCGTTCGCCGGGGAAAGGGAGGCGAACGCCCAGCGCGTCCCAGCTGTGGGATGGAGATCCCCCGGGGCTGGAGCTGCGGGGACGGGGACAGGGAGCACYGCCAGGAACGGCGTCCCTGGACCCGCAATTCGGCTGCTGGGACAGCGGAGAGGAGCAGAACGTGAACAGATCGTTCATTAAAAGCCGACAGGAAGGGTGGGGGGGAGCGTTGTCCCAAATTTGGGGTTTTCACCCAGCGTGAATGAAGTTGATCCACACACAGGGTTCAGATATTTGGTTTGTTTATTGTTCTCTGCTGAAGGGSGTGCTGGGTGGTCACCCAAACCCTGCAATAACCACGGAATCATGGAATGGTTTGGGTTGAAGGGACCTTAAACCCCATCCTGTCCCACCCCCTGCCACGGGCAGGGACACCTTCCCCTATCCCAGGCTGCTCCAGGCCCCATCCAACCTGCCCTTGGACCCTTCCAGGGCTGGGGCAGCCACAGCTTCTCCGGRAATTCCCCATCCTCACCGGGAAGAGCTCCTTCCCTATATCCCACCTAAACTTCCCCACTTCCAGGCGAGCCCCTCTTCGGGGGCGCTGCCCCCTCCCTCCGCCAGCCCTTCCAGAGGTGCCTTGGGGCGACCTGGGACATCTCGGAGAAGCCCCGCGGGTCAGAGCCGGGGCTGTGGGGCAGCCCGAGGTGCTGTCACCGCTGTCACCGCTGTCCCAGCGCGGCGGAGGGGCAGAGAGGGGCAGGGGGGGCTCGGGGGGTCCTGGCTGGCCGTGAGCCGGGCACGGCAGAGGGGCGGGGGGGTCTCCGGGGGTCCTGGCTGGTCCGGGCTCAGCTGCCGCTGCTCTCCCTGCCGTAATGGGGCTGCTGCCGCCGCCGCCGCTGCTGCTGCTGCTGCTGCTCCGGGGTGATTGCTCCTTTATTGGCTTATTTTTAGTTGCGTGGCCGCGTTGGGAGCGAGATGGATGGGGCTTGTCTGGCCTCGGGAGAGACTTTTGTTGCAGCAAGAGCCCGGGAGCGGGAGCCGCCGTGGAAACAGCCCGGGGGGAGCTTCCCGGGGCACGGGGKGGGATCGCCAGAGCCCCGCTCCTGCCCTGGGGAGGAGCTGTAGGGTGGGCACGGAGGGGTCGTGCGAGGTGTGGGGCTGGTTTGGGGTCGATATGAGGCCTGGCTGCTGCTGGGCGGGTGCCTCCAACCAGGGCCCCCCAGTCGTGGTGGCTTCCAGCATTTCCCAGTAAAATCCACTGACCCCAAATCCCAAATCCGAAGATGTGGTGGTCAAGGTGTTRCCTGCCCCGAGGGGTCTCCCTTTCCGGCGGTCTGTCCTCTCCCTGGTGGTTCCCAGGAGCAGTTGGACAGCGGGAATGCTCGCCTGGGAAGGGCTGACCCCTGGGGCTTCCCTGGAGGTGCCTTGCTCCGGGCGTGAGCTCCAGGTCCCCGGATCTGAGTCGGGTCTCCAGTCCGAGTGGGGTCGTGTGGCTGCAGCCAGGCGAACAAAGGTGATTTTTGCTCCCTGAACGGACGCACCCCTGCGGGGTTTTGTGGCAGGGGGTTCGTTCTGCTGCCCGCAGGGAACAGGGAGCCGGGGGTCGGGATTTGATGGCAAACGTCTGGATGGGAAAGAGCGTGAGCTCCTTTAAAACAATCCAGCGTGTGTGGAGAGTTTGCGGCCATAACTGGGGGGTCTCCGTGCCCCCCCAGCTCCCTGGGGAGCCGCGCTGTGCCCCAGCACCCAAACCGGTGCCCGGCGTGTCCCAGTGCCCGCCCTGGTCTCGCAGCTCTTCCCGGGGAGCCGTGGCCGGCGAGGCCACGGGAATATTGATTGGTTTTCCAGCGGAACCTGACAGAGCCTATTCCGGGGATGTAATGAAGACGGATGATCCCGTCCTCTCGGCCCTGGTGCTTTGGGGAAAAGGGAAATTATTTGCTGCATCCTGGAGGGAGGCTCGGCACTCGTCCGTCCCTCGCTCCTGCGCCTCGTCTCGTTCCTGCTGCTCCCGCTGGCTTGCTCTTCTTCCCATCCCTATGGATCTCTGCTTTCCCGGCTCCCAGCACTCCACTGCAGCACATGGATCTGGTGCTCAGGGGCTGGTCCGGACCATCGGGGTGCAGATTTCCCCGCTRGGATGAGCTGGGAGAGGATGGAATTTCTTTTCCCGAGGTGGAAAACTCTCCCGCTGGGGTTCACCACAGGCAGAGTGGTGTTAGGTACAGCCCTGAAAATGATTTAAAATGGGTCAGGGTTTAAAAGAGGAATAAGAAACCTCACCTATTATCAGGTTTTTATTTCTCTTGTAGCTTTTATCCTTCAGGGTTCACATTTCCAGGCTTTTCCCAGCAAACTAAAGAGCTGGAAATGCTGAAGTTTTCTTAAATCAGAGGTGAGGATCCTCCAGGACGGCAGGGCTGGGGGAAGGAAAGGAAGCACCAACTGCTGGAACGCACGAGGTGTGAAATCTGGAGGAATTCCAAAGGAAGTGTCCCTTCTCCATCCTCGGGGATCTGAGGAGTCTCATTGCCCCATCGGATCCAAACCCCATYGCTTCCCAGACCCGGCATTCCAGGGATCCTCTGGATTCCAGGGAGCCCAGCRGCTCCCTCACTCCCAGCTGAGCTCCATCCTGGGAATACACCCGGCAAAATTGTTTTAAACCTGTGTTTGAACACTTGGAGCCTGCTGAGGCTGTTTTTTGGGGGATCTCTGGCCTTCCCATCAATATCCCRAGCTCCATCCTGACAAATCTTTTGAGGGGATGAATAAATTCTCGCCAAACCGAGGGGGAGATCCTCCTGCAGCAAACGCGCGGCGCTTTTCCAGCCTCGGGAGCCCACTTGGATATTCATGGCAGAGCAATTACTCTCTTTTYTTCTCATCTCGGGGAGCGAATTTCATCAGAAATTCAGCTCCACCGCGAGAGGAGAGCCGGGCACGGCTCTGGGGAGGGGAGGAATCCACAGTGCCTCGTAATTCCGGATTAAACACTCCAAAAATGAGGCACCCCAGGCCTGTCACGGGACGCGAAAACACAACCACGAGCCTTTTGGTGGCCTGGGGGACGTTTTTGCTTTGGGGTGGTTTGGGGGAAGAGCTCTGGGGTCCATCCCCGGCTTGCCAGGAGCGCGTCCCCGCGTTCCACGCTTTTCCTGACGGGTCCAGCTGCAAACATCTGGCGGAGCCCAGCTCCGGGGGCGAGGGGAAGTGGCTGCTCATGCCAGGCTGACAACGCCTGCGAGATCAGCCCYGCCAGCGTCACTCCTCGGCGAGAGSTCCCTCACAAAGGCGAGGAAAGGAAGCAAATCTTACATGACACGTTTATTTTTGTCGTCTATTTATTAGCTCAGAGCAAGAGTCCTGGCGCGCTGCATGGTGGGGATTATGCAAATGAGGGACAGCAAGACAATTAAAAAAAAAAAAAAAAAGAAGGGAAAAAAAAAAAGCCCCAGTGAGCACAATGTCAGAGCGGAGCAGATGCTGGGAGACGGCTCAGCCCTCCCCGAGCGCTCCCGGCCTGCCCCGAGCGCCTGCTCCGGCAATCCCGCGCCCGGATCCAGCGTTATCCAACCCATCCCGGCGCTCCCGGCTCGTTGGACAACCCAAGCAGCTCATTAGGCCCATCACTCAGCGAGCTGCCCAGCACATCCAGGGGGATTCATCCGTTATCCCATCCCGAGGATGCACGGGGTGGACCTCGCTCCGTCCTCGCCCCATCCCCGGCTCCAAATTAACACTCRGAATTTGGGTTTACGGGGTCGTTTAGGGGGCAGGGAGCAGGGAGGGTCCTTGCCCCCCCTCCTCCAGGCACCTCCCGTGTGCCGCCGGCGGAGCAGCCCAGCCCCCGCCGTCCCGGCTCGGGGTGAGGTAATGCCGCGCTCGCCCGGGGAGGAGGATCTGGCTCCCGAGCCCGGCTAAATCCCACTGAATCCCCCACGTTGTTGCACTGACAGCCCGGGATTTAGGAGAGCTCGAGCGGAGGGAAAGAGAGGGGGGGAAAAAAAGAAAAAAAAAGGTCCCAAATCCGACTTGGCTTTGCTTTGCCGAGCCCCAGAGGGCTCGGGATGCGCGTTTGGGATTTAATCCTGTCTGAACCTCCCGGAGCTGGAGACGGAGGTGCTTAAGGCAGTCGGTAGCTGCACCCGAGGACAGCTCCTGCCCCGGCAGCTCCTGGAAGTGGGAAAACGCGGCTTTTCCCAAAGCCTGTGGAAGAGCACGGGCAGTGCTCGGAGACAGGGAAAAGATGCAGGGAAACGCTTCCATCCTCACCCCGCTAATTGCGCTCATTAGCGGAGGAATGCTGCCCCCGATTTCCAGCCTAGCCCAGCTATTTTTGATTTCCCTGCCTGCTCCGAGCGCGCACCGGAGACCTCGGAGCGGGGGGGGGGAGGCTTTTTTTTTTGTTGTTGCTGGAAACGGGGAATTTCTCCTCCCAGGTCAGGGGCTCTTTTGTGTGTGCTCGGCTGCGAGCCGGGGCCGGAGACAAAGCAGGAAGGGGGAAAGCGGGAGAGAGGCGAGCCGGGAAGAGCCGGGCAAGAGCCGGGGGGACGGCGGGGTACCGCAGCTCGGGAAGCCGCCGGGGGATGCGCGGGCAGGGCCGGAGAGCCGCGGGATAATTTATGCACCAGCTCGGCTCGGGCGGGAGGGAGGCCTCTCCCCGGCGGCCCTTCACCCGCCCCCTCCCGCCCCGCAGCCGCACGCAGCCTCGCGATCCCCGCGCGATTSCGGGGGACACCTCTCGGGCAGCGCTCCGCCGGCGCGGGGCTTTTGTTCCCGCTCCTCTCCGCCGGCCCCGAGCCCTGCCCGCCCGCCCGCTGCCAGCGCCCGGCGGCTCCCGAAGTTGCCTCGCAGGATTCCCCGCCGAGGAACCGCCGGAGCGGCGCGGCTGAGGCTGCGGGAGGAGAGAGGAGAGGGGGGATAAAAAAAGGGGGAAAAAAAGAAGTAAGCCGGCTTTTCTTCTCTCTCTCGGTTTCTTTGTGTGGAGCGGTGCCTGCGGGAGTTGTGCGTGCGCGGGAGGGAGCGGGGGGAGCGCTCGGAACCTGCTTCCCGGCGCGTTACCTGCGCAGCATCCCCGGGAACGCCGGCCCGGGAGCATCCCGAAGCGATCCCAGCCCTCGGCCTGGGCTGGAAATGTGTGGATATGTGGATTTTTATCCCGCTCGCGGTGCGGTAGCCGAAGGGTGGCTCCGGGTTGCCGTCCCTCTGTTCTTGTGRATGGAGCTGGTGAGCTTGGGGGAAAAAAAAAATAATTAAATTTGCTTTGTTTTGGGGTGAGAATAATCGCGAGCTGGCCGAAATTCACCCCAGTGTGAAGGTTTGGGAAGCTGTGTGTGTATATTCGTGTGTATTCCCATTTTTTGTGCTGGCAGGGGATTACATGCAACACATGCTAGCGCGGTTCCCGGTTAATTACACGTGAGCTCGTTAACTGCGGGATTCCAGCGCTGGAATGGGTGTCCCTGTCCGTGAATTCCTGTTTTAAGTTTTTTGTCTCGCCCGGGTGCCGTGGGGGGGGTTGTAGGACCGGGCTCTGTGTGCGTGGGGGKGTGTGTGTGTGTGTGCAAACACTTCGGCGTTGTTTACAGCGGGAACAAACCCCGCGGATCAGCCCCCGAGGCCGGCGCAGGGGCTGGATTTCCATTCCCGAAGGGCAGAGAGCAGATTTGCTGCCGCTTGCGCCCGGCCGGGTATCCCTGGATCCCGCGAGGAAGCGGCGGTGCGGCCGGCGGGGCTGGATGTGCTGGATCTGCCTCCCGGCGGTTCCTTCCTCCGGCTGCAAACTTGCGGCTCCCACCCGGGAGCYCGGGAGAGGGAAAAGGAGAGGGAGAGAGGGAGGCTCTCCGGGTCCTCTCCGATGAGGTAATCCCAAAGAAAGATAAGGGAAGCGGTGCGTGTATCAACCTGAGCGGTGATGTCAGCCGGGGGAAAGCAGATTAATGACCCGGAGAGAGGAATCGCCGGGATTTTGGTGTCGCCGGATTCCTGCTGTTGGTTCGGGTGTGTTGTGGTGCTGAAACCCGCGTGAGGGGGRGGGTCCCGAGGGGGTCTGGGGAGCCCAAAGGGGTCCCGGTGGCTTGTGCGGGGATGTGGGCAGTGCCTGGTGCTGTCACRGTGTCTGGACTGCGAGATCCGCTCAGGAAAATGAGGATTTTTCTCTGCCGGAAGCTTCAGTGGTACCGAGGAGAGGGGAGGGTGACCCAAGCCCTGCGCCCCTCTCCGAGGAGGGGGCTGGGAGCGCCCAGAGGGACCCAAAGATGTCCCCTCGTGGGGTTTGTGCGTCCCCAGGGAGCGGTGGCAGGGCTGGGGTGGCTCCAGGCRGGGAGAACAGGCCTTGGGACACCCTCACACTGCACCACGGGGCTGCTCCCCGCTCCAGGCGTGGGGAGGGAGCGGTGGGACCCCCGTGCCCTGCCCGGGGGGGTGAGGGATGAAGGGAACGGCTCCAGAGTGGCCAAGTGACCCCTGCTCCGGGCGGGTGACACCTCCCGGGCCGAGAGGTGCCACGTTGTGCCACGAGGCAGCAGAACAGGACAGAGCGCTGGGAGCAGGGAACGACAGGGAACAACAGGGAATAACGGGGCCRGCAGCGGCCAGAGCACAAATATCCCACCCCTGCCTCCCCTTGGACCAGACCCCCAGGATGCTCCCAGCATTCCAGCTGCACGACGGCCCCCAGGATGGCTCTGTGCCCTCTCCAGGGGCTGATCCATGCGCTGTCTCCCACTCCAGCCCCACGTTTCCTCCACACACCCCTCGCCTGTTGCGCCAGTGTTGGTCCACGAGCCGGGGTCAGCCCCAGTTCGGGGGTCGGGACCTTTCCTCTGGTCAGCACGACCCCAAAAAGCCCAAACCCAGGGCAAATTTGGCTCCTCAGTGCCCAGACAGGGACTCCCAAACCGTGGGAGAGCAGGAAGAGCTGCGTGAGGCTAAACCACCCTTCTGCCTTGAGCTGCTCGGAGCACAGGTACAACAAATATTCCAGAGCCTCCTTTTTCCATGGGAGATGCTCCTATAAAGCCAAAAAGTCCAAGCATAATGGCTTGGAGAACAAGGGAAAGGCTGGGGAATGGTGTTACAACGACAAAAATTCTCTAAATCCCCAATTTGGGATCCTGGGCAGCTGCCATGTGGGTAAAGCATCAACCCACCCCGTTTCCATCCCAGTCATCCCAGCTCTGCAATGGGGAGCAGCAGGGATGGGGAGGGTCCCACAGCCCCACAGCCCCAACATTCCTGCCTTCCTCTGCCCCCTCTCCCTGCTCCAGCAGCCTCCCCCGTGCATCCCGATGGGAATTTCCAACGGGAAGCACCCCCGTGGCCGGCGCTGCCGCCGGGTGGGGTTGCACAGGACAGCCTGGATGGGAATTCCTGCCGGGAATGCTCTGTTGGATGTGCAGGGGGGGCTCAGGGGTGCCAGTGCGGCTGCAGAGGGCACAGCCCGGCCCTCGGTGGGTACRGGGGGGTCACGCTGACCCTCTGACCCCCTCATGTGCGAGGCCGTGGTGCGAATTCCAGAGCTCTGGAGCTGTCCCTGCTCCTGTCCCAGGAAGGAGCCAGGTCTGGGGTGTTACAGGAGCTGTTCGAGSTCGTGTGTGATGGGACAAAGGGTTTGGGGTCTGCTGTGTGAGGGGGTGGGAAGGGCACCTCAATGGGGTCACTTTCCCCCCCATGCCTCTGCTAGAGGACTCAGCCCCARTGGGTGATGGTGGGAGAAGGGTTCACCTCTTTTATTCCCAAATTGGTGCCCAGGGTGAYGTCCCTGAAGTTTGTGGGGTCACCTGAGACAGGTTTGAGCCCACGGAAGGGTCTTCCCAGGGGAGTTGGGGTGGTCACTCTGGTGCAGAGCCGATGGTTGTCCTGCCTTTGCCTTTTACTGTGTCCCCATAGCCCCAAGGGTCTCCTTCCTCACTTTTCCCCATCTGATTCCTCCCTCTCTTTGTTCCCTCTGCTCTGGTCGCTCCTGACCGCTGAACCAGCCCCTTCACCTGACTGCCTCCGTTCCCAAACCCAAGCTGCTGGAGATCCGAGGGGAGCAGGGAGCTCCTCAGCCTCCTCCTCACCGGGGACCAGCCCCTGCCCCGCCCAGGATGGCTCGGCTGCAGCCCCCCCRCCCCTGCCAGAGCCAAACCATTGACCTCCCCATCCCTGTCAGAGCCACCATCCCTGCCTCATCCAGACCACTGAGCCTGAGCCTGATCCAGACCATCAAGCCCCCCATCCCTGCCTGGTCCAGACCATCGAGCCTGATCCAGATCCGGAGCCAGATCATCAAGCCCCGAATCCCTGCCTGGTCCAGACCATCAACCCCCCATCCCTGCCTGGTCCAGACCCTTGAGCCTGATCCGGATCCGGATCCAGACCATCAACCCCCCATCCCTGTTAGAGCCAGACCACTGAGTTCCCCATCCGTGCCTGTTCCAGACCGTTGGATCCCCCATCCCTGTGTGATCCAAACCGTGGAGCTCTCTGTCCCTGCCTGATCCAGACCATCGAGCCTGATCCAGATCCAGATCCAGACCATCGATCCCCCCATCCCTGCCTGATCCAGACGATCGACTCCACCATCCCTGCCTGATCCAGACCATCGACTCCCCCATCCCTGCCTGATCCAGACCATGGAGCTCTCTGTCCCTGCCTGATCCAGCCCATGGAGCTCTCTCTCTGTCCCTGCCTGATCCAGACCATGGAGCTCTGTCCCTGCCTGATCCAGCCCATGGAGCTCTCTCTCTGTCCCTGCCTGATCCAGMCCATGGAGCTCTSTCTCTGTCCCTGCCTGATCCAGCCCATGGAGCTCTCTCTCTGTCCCTGCCTGATCCAGCCCATGGAGCTCTCTCTCTGTCCCTGCCTGATCCAGACCATCCCTCCCCAGCCCCGCGGCTGCTCCAGCAAATCGAGACAAATTCCCGCCCGGCTCCTGCGGCGTCTCCTGCCTCGCAGCCCAGACTTAATTACAGCTGGGGCTGCGGGAGCTGGAATATCCGTGCCCAGGAATGTGCTGGGAGGCCCGGGAGGATCTCGTTAGCGAGCGCCTTACCTGCATTCCCGAGCTGCACTCGCCCCCTCCTAAGGGGCTCCGTGGCAAACTGATGGCGAGCGAGGGGGAGCAGATCTGGGTCATTACCTCGTCCCTTCCCTCTCTGCCTGTCCCGTCCTTCCACCCGGAAATAAACCCCAAGGAATCGGCGCTCTGCAAGGGGCAGTGGGGCYGAGCAGAGGGATTTGGGATTTGSGATTTGSGATTTGGGYTKTGACCTGGGACACACAAATCGTGATTTTGGGATCCTGGGGTCGCGTGGTTCGGGTGCAGGTCCCCGCTCAGGACGGATTTGTCAGTTTGCAGAGCACTGGGGGGGTCAAACAGAAATGAATTTTTATGCTGAATTTTCTCCCAGCAAGCTGAGAAACAAAACCATTCAGGGCYGGGGAGTATTTTGTTCGGTACAGAGAAAAACCCTTCACTGCATTCCCCATCACCCAAAATCAGTCACGATGGCGAGAAGCAAGGAGGGCTGGAAGTGGCGTGCTGTTCCGGACGGAAAAGCGGGAAGGAGAGGCTGCAGCTCCTCCGAGCTGGTGGTGTGCCTGAAGCCGACCCATGCAAGCCAGCCGGACGTGCAAAATATCCCTGCTGGCTCCAACCTGTCCCGGTGAGAACATTCCCGTCGCCGAAGCAACCCCAGGCACCCATGGAAAAGCCGCTCCTGCGGGACTGCCCRGTGCGGGGGCAGCGCCGTCCCCCTCGGCACCTCAGTTGTCGCAAATCCCCGAGTTAGGGACAGCCTGGAGTGCCTGCTGGGAGAGGAAAGCATCTCCTGGGCTGCCAGGGCGTCAGGGAGCATCGCCTGAGCTCCTGGAGAGGGGCGGGAGAGCATCCCAACGAGAATAGAGCGAAGTGCTGAAGTCGCCAGGAGTGACAGATTTCCTCTCTCCCCTCCAAACAAACCAGAGCAGCTCCATGCTGGATTCTGCGCTCGGGAAGGAGCCTGGGACTGCGAGCGCACCTGCGGGATTGGGAGTGTTTTGGCCTTTCCTGTGGATTTTCCGGGGCTGCGTCCCGGGGAAGGGAGCTGGGCTCTGCCTGCGACGCTGCCACGGCTGCCGTGGCTGGAAATGGGGATTTGTGGAGCAGATATCCCTGGAATGCCTCCACAAGGGTGCTGGAGACGGCGTGGTCTCACCCTCAGCTCCGCAGGGACACGGGTGGGCTCCGCTCTCCCGAGCTTTGCAGGATCTGGGGTTGCTCAGCTTCCCTGGTCCCCCCCCCTTTGAATTCCTGAAGATTTATAGGGAATTCTGCAAAGATTTGGGTTCTGCTAAAGCAGCTATCAGTAGAAAATGAGGTGGTGATGGGAAAGCTGATTAAAATCCATAAATAACCCCGGGATCGCCCCGTCCACGGGACGCACAGGAGACAGGCAGCGAGCGCCTTCGGCTGCACAAGAAACATTCGGGAGCCTCCCTTTTCCCTGGGAGATGTTCCTGCAAAGCCGAAAAAGTCCAAGCAGCACGACTCGGAGGGTGAGGGAGAGGCTGGGGAGTGACATTGTTGCAATGACAAACATTCCCTAAATCCCCGATTCACGATCCCGGGCGCCTCGGAAATGTGATTAGCAGATCTAATCTCGCTGCGCTGGAGCCGGTTGTCAAGACAGCTCGAAAATGGATCGCTGCCCGAACTCTGGCTTCAGCTGCTCCCCAACTTCTGGGAGTTCCTGTTTAAAAACAATAACCAGGAATCGGGGCCGGATGGGGCACGAGCCGGTGTGGGGCTGGGGAATGGGATCTGCGGGCGATCCCTTAAAAGAAAGGCTGATTCCGCCTCCTTGGGACGCACCAGGTCTGGATCTCTGTGGAAAGCGAACCTTTAGGGGCTCGCAGCGAGGTCGGTCTGTGCTCTGGAGTGCCCATCCATCTGTCTGTCCATCTGTCCATCCGCCCTGTCCATCCCAGCCCTCGGGTGCGTTGTATTTGCGGCCGCGGGGATGGAGCGGCCCCGCGCAGGCTCCGCACACGTCCCGGCTCTCCCCACACCTGAGGCACGGGCGGCGAGCTGGGAAGGAGGGAACGAGCCCCGGGAACGGCGCTCGGAGCCCTTGGCCCCGCGGGGGATTCCTCCTGTGCTCTCGTTTTGGGCGCCCCGGGGGTGTCCCCGCTCCAGGGGCGATTGCCACGCGTGGCTCTCCGGGCGCCGTGGGACCTGCCAGGCCTGCAGGGATTTCTGCAAACGAAGCAGAAAGGCGGGAGACAGGGAGATCTCCAAAGGCGCTCCAGCGCTCTTGGGCGGCTGGGATGGTTTCCGGGCAGGTTGTCACAGCATCCCAGCGTCCCGCGGGATTGGCAAAACCGGGATAAGCCCCCAGGGCCCCTGGATCCCCGGGGAGTGAGGCAGGGATCTGCTGAAGGCAGCAAAGCGCCTTTTAAAGCATCGACCCGAGCGCTGGGAGTCTCCAAGGTGCGTTCGATGCCTCCASTCAGCCTTTCCGGGGGCATCCCGGTGGGAATGCGGTTTCGGGGCGAGCCTGTGCCGTCCGTTTGTGGCATTTTTGGGGCAGCCTGGCTGGGGTGGAGGCCGTGGGGGGTTTCGTGAGAGTCCCCGAGCTCCCACCCGCCGTCCCCACCTCCCGAACCTGCCCGAACCTCCCGCACCTCCCCCAAAGCAGCGCCTGGGACGAAGAGCACGGGGGAGGCTTTGAGCGTATCCAAGATACAGCGGATTTGGGCACCCTGTCAAATGTTCTCATTGTCTGACCCTTGTCCAGACGCCAGCARAACCCTTTGGGAAATTCCCCCTCCACCCAGCAGCACCGGCTTTAATTACAGGAGAGGAATGCGAGGCGCAGAGCGCGGCTCCTCCCGCCCCTACGCTCGGCTGAGCACCGGGCGCCCGCGCCGATCCCCCGAACTTTGGGATCGGGGGACGGACGGAGGGGTCGGGAAAGGCAGAGGGGCGGCGGGGAAGGACGGGAGCGGGGCGGGCGGCGGGTGCGCSGTGCCGGTGGGACGATTCCCGGCGCCGGGGTGGCGAGCGGGGGTCGGTGCCCCCCGTGGCCGCCCCTGGCAGCGGTGCCCGAGCAGCAGGACGTGAGTAATGCCCGTCCCACCGGGGGAGGCAGATCAAAGGCACTGGAGTAGATACAAGAGGTTTCTGCTTCACAGCCCAGAGAGGCTGCAGTTCAATAGCGCCTTTGTTACCGGCTCTGCCGAGCCAGGGATGGAGAAATACCTGACCCCCGCTCCCTCCTCCCCTCTTCTCCTTCCCTGCCTCCCTCCCTGTGCTCCCAGCCCCTCGGAGCGCAACCATCTCAACGCCGCGCCCGGGCTGCTGGGGGTGCCAGCGAGGAAASGGTTGGGGGGGGTCAAAAAGAGCCCCCCCGGAGCCAGGCAGGGCTCAGGGCAGGGGGTGACCACGCCGGGCACCCCCTTCCCTGGGCACCCGTGCGGGCGCCGCTGGCAGGGCCCGGGGGAGGAGAGGACGGTGCCATCCCAGCCCTGTCCCCRCYGGCAGGGCCCGGGGAAGGAGAGGACGGTGCCATCCCAGCCCTGTCCCCACTGGCAGGGCCYGGGGAAGGACAGGACGGTGCCATCCCAGCCCCGTCCCCGCTGGCACGGGGCCGTTCCCGCGGAGGCGGTGCCGCGCTGCCAAAGGTGAGCTCAGCGCGCTCGGCCGGCGGCTCCGGGGCCCTCCCGGGGTCCCCGCGGCGTGGACAGGCGATGGCGGCRCTGCGATGGACACGCGTCCACGCGGTGCCCTGCTGGGGACAGCAGCCTGGGCCCCGCGCGGGTGGCACCTCCCCGGGAAGGCCGTGGGTGCCACGGGGTCACGTCCCAAAGAGACATGAGGGACAACTTGACAGGTTTGCGCCTCTGYACAGTGGGATTGGGGCTGATCCGTGGCGAACCCTCAGGAATAAGGGGTGGGACACGCRGGGCACAGACCCTGAGTGTGGGGCTCCTGGCGTTCACCCCTGCCCCATCTTCCCGGTGCGGCACCTGYTCCCACGGATGGAACTTTGGGACCGAGGGATGCTCCAGCGCATCCTGGTCCGTTGGGATATCCCTGTGGAGAGGCAGGAGGGGACTGTGGCTGTGTCACAGGTGGGGCACGCGGTGGCCCTTTTCCCCCTCAGCATTCACATATGGGAGATAAAAGAGGGAAAACCTTGGGARAACGCCAGTTCAGAGCTGCCCCGCGCCGCGGGGCTTTGGTTTGTAGGTCAAAACCGTGCTCGCTGCTGTTGCAAACCGCAGCAAAATCCTGCCTGCTTCCCATCCCGGCTTCAGAACCTGGCTTTCCCGAGGATTCTGGGGAAGGGCAGCGGGGAAGGGAGTTTCCCACCCTGGGCAGCGGGGCTGACCTCGCCAGCTCCCGGCAGTCGCAGCCGCTGCTGCCGCCGAACGAGCCAGGTCCTGGCAGGGGGAAGCAGAGGCCGGAGCGTTCCCAGGGACAATCCGGGCAGTTGCGGTGCCACCCAGGGAGCTTCCCCAGGTGCGGGGAGGCGCGGGGGCTTTCCCTGAAGGATCAGGTCCGCGTCCAGCTCTCGGAGGAGCTGCTGGAGCCGCTACCCCCCCACCCCGAAAGGCGTCACCTCGTCCCGAGACGCTTCTTTTGTGGGTCCGGAGACGGAAACTCCCCCGAAAAGGCCCGGGAGGGGATGGAGGAGGGCGGGGGGGGAAGCGGCAGCGGGGGAAGGGAGCGGGAGGAGGGTTGGCAGGCAGACCTTTCTTTAGCCCTTTGTGCGAGCCCACAAAGGCGGCTCTGTTGGATGCACCTCGGCCGCGCATCCGCCGCCCCTGCAGCCAGGTGAGGGTGGGGGCAGCGCGGGGACGGGGGGGGGGCTCAGCTCCCTCTTCTCCTGCTCGGCCGCTCCGGGCGAGTCCCCCGCTGGCCCCGAGGGTCAGATTTGCCAAAGAGCAGCGGGGCAGGGTCCAGCTACACCCCGAGGTGAGTGTCCCTACCCCCCTGAAAAGGGATTTATCCCGCGGGCTCCAGCGGCGCGTCCTTGGATGCGCAGGTGGGGATTGGTGCGGCTCCGTTCGCAGCCAGAACCCGGGTTAGAATTCCGGRTTTATTTGGTTCTGGAAAGCAGCACGGATCAAAGGGTGCCAYGTGCTGACAGCGGTGAGCTGGAGCTGCGGCCAGGACAGCGGGAGAGGGAAAATCAACCATTCCGCGGCCGCTCCGCGGGCATCCCGCGATGAATTCCGCCCACGGCACCGTGGCTTTCCAGCACCGCCCGCGCTGCGGGAGGMGGCTGTCCCTGCCATCCCGGCTCCTTCCAGCATCCCGAGCAGCAGGGCAGGGCACGGGGTCCTCGCCCTGGGGTCAGGATCTTGCCAGGTTGGGATCGTGGCCTGTGGGTAACCCAGGAGCAGCCGCCCCGTGGTGCCGAGGGGCGTTTGGGGTGGGAACTCCWCCTGGTTTTGGGGGGGACTGGGTTGTGCTCCCAGCTGGCCGCAGGGAGGGAGGACAACTCAGCTCGAAAAGTTACTTTTTCACCCCCTTCTCCTCTCCCGTTTTCCCTTCCCCTTTTCCCGAAAGACCGCTGGCTTATCCTGGGTAAGCCCTCTGCTGTGGTCTATGGCTTTTTATTCCTATGTGATTGCTTTCCCTAACTCATGTAGGGCGAAAAGCCATGGGCTACACGGAGGAGGGACTGCACCTTCCAGGCACCTCCGCGGCCCGCCCGGACTCCCTTTGAACCGCTCGCATTTATTTGGGGACAAACACCGAGTGAAAGGGGGCATTGAAGCCTCGCGGGGCCTTGGCGAGAGGGCTGGGGAGACAAAAGGGGCCCGGGGGCGGCGGGGCCTGTCCCCATTCAGCGGGCGCCGGCGCGGGGAGCTGCTTTTCTCTGGCACGGAGCCGTTCTCACACGCTTCAAAGCGTCCCCACCTGCATCCCCCGCGAACAAAAGCGCCGGGCAGGGGCCGAGGGCATTCCCGAGGGCATTCCCGAGGGCTGCGCGCGCTGCCCGAGCCCGCAGGTGACGGCAGGAGGGCCGTGGCTGCCCCGAGCGGGGCGAGGAGGGGCGTTGAGAGGCACCTCCGGCCCCGTCTCCCACCAGGAGAGCGTGGGGCCAGCCGGTTCGCAGCGAGCGGGGTCTGTCCCCACGGCTCCCGGGGGGTCGCGGCCTGGCCGGCGTCGCGAGGGTGTTGGGGGGGAGGCGGTGGCCGGGAGCACGTGGGAAGGACGGGTTTAATTATAGGGCAGGAAGTGGCAAGTTGGCACTTCTTAAATGTGTAAAGGCGGTGTCTGCTGGATCCGTGGCCTGGGAGGGAAGGGTGGTAGTGCAGATCCCACTGCCGTGGGCCCCAGTCCTGCAGATCCCATCCTACAGACCCCATTCCTGC